>CM076575.1:925136170-925323636 GCA_034641835.2 Pinus albicaulis | reverse complement strand
TTCTTCATTATGGACTCATATTCTTCGTGTATAGCATTCTTCCAGACTTGATGCTTTACAGCTTCTTCAAAAGATCCAGGTTCAGATTGTACAATGGTACTCATGGCAGCTAGATACCCTTGGTATTTACACGGCTTCTTGCTTTCTCGGAATGTCCCCCTTGGGGCAGCATTTCCCTCAGCATCTTCGAGGGTGTCCCTGAGCCATCATGGTCTCTTTCCCAGTGAAGGAGATGGATCGATAGGGTCTATTGGTCCTTCAATATCAGGCATTGTCTCATTCTGCGGTTCTTCTTGATTTCCAGGCCTTTCTTCATGATTTTCTTCAGATCTTGGAAGATCTACTACTTTCGTCAGGGAAGCATCTTCATCAAAAGTGACATCATGGCATATCTCTACTTCCCTTTCACCAGGTACATAGATTCTATAGGCCTTAGAAGTTTCACTGTAGCCCACAAACATTCCTTTCTTCCCAGAAGCATCCAGCTTGCTTCTCTTTTCTTTTGGCACATGAAAATAAACAGGACATCCAAAAATTCTAAAATGTGAGACATCAGGTTTCTTACCAGTGAAAACCTCTTCGGGAGTTTTGGAGTCCAGAGCGGAATGAGAGCATCGGTTTTGAATGTACACAGCAGTATTTGCAGCTTCTCCCCACAGAAACTTCGGTAGACCCTGGACACATAGCATGGCACGGGCAGCTTCCACAATAGTCCTGTTCTTGCGTTCAGCAACACCATTTTGCTCAGGAGTATAGGCAGTAGTAGTCTCCCTCTTAATGCCAACTTCTCTACAAAAGTCCTTGAACTCATTTGACTCATATTCAGTGCCATTGTCGGTCCTCAAAATCTTGATCTTCTTCCCTGTCATATTTTCCACCAAGGCTTTGAAGGTACGGAACCACATGAAAGCCTCATTCTTCTTCTTCAAGAAGTATATCCCGGTTTTGCGGGAGAAGTCATCAGTGAATGTCATATAGTAAGAACATCCTCCCAGGGATGTCACGGGTAGCATACCAGATAGATCAGAATGGACCAGTTGCAGAACATCAGATGTCTTTGTGACACTTGAGGGGAAAGGTCCCCTTGTATGCTTTCCTTCGGCACAACCCTTACATACACCTTCATGATTATTTCCAAAGTCGGGCATCCCTGTCACCACCTTCCTTGCTTCGGGAAGGGCCTTGTAATGAAGGTGTCCAAACCTTCAGTGCCATAGTTCAGTTTGTCGCATAGTATCACATGTCATAGCTCCTAGTGGACTTCCTTCAACCTGGTAGAGTGTTCCAACTCTAAAACCAATCACGATAGCTTCCTTGAGATTCTTCTTCCACATGCACACCTTTCCATCAATAAATGCCACATTGAAGCCTTTGTCTTCAATTGCCGATATAGACACAAGGTTCTTCTTCAATTTTGGTACATAGAGTACATCCTACAAATGTAGGACTTGTCCTTGAGACAAGTGGAGGGTCACAGTCCCTGTCCCTTTCACGGGATATGTGGAATTATCTCCAAGGATAATTTCCAGATTAGTATCCTTCTCAACCATGTCAGAGAGTGCTTCCTTGAACCCAGTGATGTGTCTTGAGGCACCACTATCTATTAGCCAGACATCCATAGTGTCGGGCGGGGATGCAGCAGAGAGAGCAGATACAAGAATGTATTCATCTCTTTTATCAACAGCATTAGACTCCTCATACCTGGAGTTTCTAGACCTTTTAGAAGGTTGATTGTTTCCGCCAGAGGGAGCCTTCCTCTTTCCTTTGGATCTGTCGTTTCTTTGATTTCCATTCCTCCGGTTGTTGTTGTTGTCATCACTATTGGGAGAATCCTTCTTGAAGGGACATTCTCTAGCATAGTGACCAGGCCTATGACAAGTGAAACACTTACCCTTCTTTCCTTGGGCCCTTGTTCTTCCTTTGTTCTTAGGACCACCAGAGTTCTTCTTCCTAGAATGAGCAACATAGGCAGCATTTCTGTCATTTTCATATTCCTTCATTCTTGTCTCTTCTTGCATGCATCTGGACAGTAGCTCGTCAAAGTTAGGAATTGTACTATTATTGAGAATGGTAGTGTTGAATACTTGCCATTCATATGGGAGTCCTCCAAGTGCGGTGAGAACCATCTCACGATCAGCTATTGTCTCCCCAATAGCCAGCAGATTGTTCCTTGTTTCGGTCAATTTCAGAAAGTAAGTTTGAACAGACTCTTCCCGGCCCTTCTTCATATTCTTCAACTTATTCTTGAGGAATAGCACTTGGTTCACATTGTTTACTTTGAACATAAGGATCAATTTATCATACATCTCCTTGGATGTGCCTAGCTCAGATATATAGGCAACCAAACTTTTATGTATGGATTCCCTGATCATCAGCTTTGCTTTGATCTCCCCCTTTTTATACTTGTTTTTAGCAGCAGCAGTAGCATTGGATGGAGGTTCTTGTATCTTACCCAGAACATGATCCATGAGATCATGGTCTTCCAATTTGAGATCTAATATCATCTTCCAGGCATGGAAGTCATCCCTTCCAGTCAGCTTGTCATTCTCCTTGAATTCATAACTTGTGGAACCCATTTTCTTAGATGGTGATTGCTAAAGTTAGGGCTTGTCTTCACCTCGGCTCCGATACCATGTAAATTTTTGTAGATGTTCTATGCTTGATGCAACTTTACTTTTATTACAGCAATCACCCAAACAGTTAAGTAAAATGCTAATAGAACATACCAGTGGATCTGTAGAAGACAAACCAGAAACAGAAAAAATGTGATGGTGCGTTACGGCGGTCAACAGGATGCTTCAACCAGCAAAGTCTTCTTGATCAGCCAACCCAGAATGTGTCACAACAATCCTCAAATCAGTCAACACAAGTCAACTCCATAAAAGTCAACGCAGGGCAGCAACATAAAAGTCAACGCAGCTCCAACTTCAGTCAACCTTTTGACCTCGGTTCTTGTGCCAAAGTGTACGGCCTGCTAAAATCGAAGTCTCCACAAATTTTGGGCCTCTTTGGACCGTGCGTTGACCAAAGTCAACGCTGGTCAAACTTCCTAGGAAACCCTAGCTGCAGCAATCTGCGTCCTTCTTCTTAGCTGTACAAACACGTCCTTTTTCCCACGTGTGAGCTGAATTCGTCCTCCAAGGAGCTCGTACTAAATCCGAGAAGAGAAGAAGATGTGTGATGAGTGAGTGTGAAATGCTCTCCAACTTTGACTGTATTTATATCCATCATTGAGGTGTGTGACACATCTGCTGGGGGTGTAAAACCTTAAGGCCGACCTGCACATATGATTTATTATAAATAATAAATTCAAAACAAATGTTCTGCTCATCGGATTAAGATAAATTTTATATGGATCTTACACCTCTCCGAAAGAGGAATCCAATAAAAATATCGGAATCTTCATCTGAGCATCACAACATGGAGTTTGGACCTAGTTGTCCAATTTTAACAGTGAAATCCCGTTTGGACATATCTTTTGCAGTGAATACGTTAAGTCAATATATGGTCGAGCCTCATCACATACACTAGATTGCTGCCAAGAATATTCGTAAATATCTCCGGGGCACAATCAACCATGGATTGAGATACACTGCTGGGAATTTGAGGCTCTATGGATATACTAATGCTACCTGGCCTGGCAGTGTGGTGGATCGTAAGACCACATCTGGATGTTGCTTCACTCTAGGTTCTGCTTCGATCTCCAGGATGAGCAGGAAGCAGAAATCGATTGCTTTGAGCAACGCCGAGGCCGAATACATTGCAGCAAGTATGGCCTGTTGTTAAGTTGTTTGGTTGAGAAAGCTCTTTAGTGAGTTGTTTGGGCATGTGTTGGATACCACCGTGATCCATTGCGACAACCAAAGTGGGATTCGACTTTCAGAGAATCCTATGTACCACGACTACTCCAAGCATATTGATATCAAGTACCACTTTATCTGGGATATGGTACAGCGAGGCGCCGTAAGGCTCCATCACATTGGGACTGATGAGCAGGTTGTAGATATTCTCACAAAGCCCCTAGGGAAGGTAAAATTCTTAACCTTCTGTGAGAAACTTGGAGTCGTGGACAGACCCTCCTATGAGGCTCCCGCTTGAGTTGGACTTTAAGCTCTGGGAGCTCCGGGGGCTTAGGGTAGCTTCTTGGAGCTATAAGCAACCATAGGGTGAGGTTCACCTTTTCTTATTGGTGCGCTATTCCCCACGGTTATAATATTGAGTTGGTTCACCCTCTCTTGATTTATGCCCCACATACATCCTACCCATGTAGTCTGAGACTCATGGGAAGTACCTGTCATTTGGCCTATGAGTTGGGAAATGAGGATAAAGACCATAGCACTATCGATGGACACATCATGTACTGTCGTACTCTCTATTCTAGGATGGATTGTGTCCAACAACTTGATCTGGGATCAATTCTGGTTGAGGTTTTTACCTGTAAACTGACTTCGGGTCAGTGGGGAGTGGCAAGTTCTTGTGACTCACTCTCGATCAAATCTCCTTCAATATTTCTTCATGGTTCAGCAAAGCAAAGTATAGGGATGGCAAGATGATTGTAACTTTATGTAGATGTTCTATGCTTGATGCAACTTCACTTTCTCTTCAATTTCAAACAGCAATCACATAAACAATAAATTAAAATGTTGATAGAACATACCAGTAGATCAACAAAAGACAAGCCAGAAAATATATATATATATACATATGTGTTGGTGTGTTACGGCGATCAGCAAGATGCTTCAACCAGCAAAGTCTTATTGGTCAGCTAACCAGCAATGTCACACAACCCTCAGATCAGCCAAACAGTCAACTCAAAAGTCAACCCAGAAAATTCAACGCTGCCCAAAAAAGTCAACACAAAACAGCAGCAAGTAAAAGTCAACGCAGCATGGTCTACAGTCAACCTTTGACCCTGGTTCTTGTGCCAAAATGTACGGACTGCAGAAATCAAAGTCTATGCCAAAATTCAGCTCCTTTTGACCATGCGTTGACCAAAGTCAACGCTAGTCAAACCTGCAGTGCAAACCCTAGTTGCAGTAGAAAAATGTATTCAACCTTCTCCCACGTGTGAACCGCAGATTTGCCTCCAAGTAGCTCGAACCAATTAAAAGTGGAGAGACAAATATGTGTGATGAAGAGATGAGTGAAATGTCCTCCAACGTTGACTTTATTTATATCCATCACTAAGGGTGTGTGACACATTTGCTGGGGTACAAAACCTTAAAGCCGACCTGCACATATTTGAATATATTGGAAAATAAATTCAAAATAAATGTTCTGCTCATCGGATCAAGATGATCTTTAGACTGATCTTGCACCTCTCCGAAAGAGGAACCCAAAAAGAATATTGGTATCTTCATCTAAGCATCACAACATGGAGTTTGGACCTAGTTGTCCAATTTTAACACTCCCTCTCAACTAGGGAGAACTCCATCCATCTGGGCAACTCAACATTGTGCATCATCCCGACGTAACTTGCTTTGTTGGCTCTTTATTTCAGAACAGAAGTGGGTCAGTCACAAAGACATCATTCACGGCTGACAGATTCAGCCCAAAGGTCCGAAACCTCTATAGGACTCACAAAGAGTCTCATACCAACCCGAAGTTTGTTTATCTGACCCAAAGTTAGTAGGAGGTCCGAAACCTTACTAGACTTGATCCCAGATCAAGTGGTTGGACCGTGCCATCCTAGATAGAGAGTACGGCAATCTCTGATGCCTCCATCAGTCTTAGCTACTAATCTCTAGCTTTTCCCACCTCACTGGCCAAATGAGAGGTACTCCCCATGAGCCCTGAACTCAATGGGTAGGATGCATACGGGGCACAGATACTGAGAGGTGAACCAACACAATCATCACAATGGTGGGGCAGAAGCACACCAACAAGGTTCGGCAAGCCTAGCCCTGTGGTTTCTTATAGCTTCGAGAAGTTATCCCCAAAGCCCCCCAGAGCTCCCAGAGCTCATCGTCCAATAGGACCCACATCATAGGGTCGTTCCACGATACCAAGACTCTCACAGAAGGTTAGGAACTTTACCTTTCCTAGGGGCTTTGTGAGAATATCAGCGACCTGCTCATCAGTTCCTATACGATCGAGCCTTACGGTGCCTCGTTGTACCATATCCCGGATAAAATGGTACCTGATATCAATATGCTTGGATCAATCGTGGAACATGAGATTCTCAAACAAGCAAATCCCAGTCTGGTTATCACAGAGTATCACAGTGGTATCTAGCACATGCCCGAACAGCTCACTGAAGAGCTTTCGAAACCAAACTGCTTCACAACAGGCCATACTCGCTGCAATGTATTCGGCCTCCACGGTGCTCAAAGCCACCGACTTTTGCTTCCTGCTCATCCATGATATCGAAGCAGATCCAAGTGAAAAGCAGCATCCTGATGGCTTTTACAATCCACCACACTGCCAGCCCAATCGGCATCAATATATCCAAGGAGTGTCACGCTCCCAGTAGTGTATCTCAGCCCATGGTTTATCATGCCCCGAAGATATCTCAGAAGATTCTTGGCACTAACCCAGTGAGTGTGATGAGGCTCAACCATCTGTTGACTCAAATTGTTCACTGCAAAACATATATCTGGACGAGTGTTCACTAAGAACATCAAGGCCCCTACGAGTTGACGATAATCAGTAGGATTTGCTAACACGAGCCCAGCAACGCTTCCACTCAACTTTTTAAAGTTGAGCTCCATCGATGTCGACACAGACTTACAATCCACCATACCAAATCTTTCCAGAAGCTTCACAATATATTTTCCTTGAGAAAGGAAAATCTCACCAGGTCTCTGCCAGACCTCCAGGCCTAAGAAATAGTGCATCAATCCTAGGTCCTTCATTTCGAACTCAGTAGCGAGCTCCCTCTTGCACTGATGAATGAGAGGGTCAGCACCTGTCAGGAAAAGGTCATCCACATGCAGCAGCAGAATGAGAGGCTTCTCTCTATCAACCTTGAAATAAAGGATCGGATCAGCATTACTACGAGTGAAGCCCAGCTTCATTAGGTAGCTATCTATCCTCTCGTACCAAGCTCTGGGTGCTTGCTTCAACCCATAGAGGGCTTTCTTCAACCTGCAGAAATGGGTGTCTCGATCCTGGACTTCGAACCCCAAAGGTTGCTCCACATATACCTCTTCCTTTATTGCACCATGCAGAAATGCGGTCTTCACATCCATCTAATGAAGACTCCATCCTTGCGTAGCAGCAAGGGCTATGATAGATCGAATGGTGGCATATCGGGCCACAGGGGCAAATATGTCATCATAGTCTATGCCTTCCTTTTGAGAGAAGCCACGGGCAACGAATCTTGCCTTAAATTTTTTTGCACTTCCATCAGATTCATGCTTGATCTTGTAGAGCCATTTCGAGGTGACAACTGCTTTGTCCTCCAGTCTTGGAACCACATCCCAGACATCATTCTTCATTATGGACTCATACTCTTCATGCATAGCATCCTTCCAGACTTGATGCTTTACGGCTTCTTCAAAATATCCAGGCTCGGATTGTACAATAGTACTCATGGCTGCTAGATACCCTTGGTATCTACTCGGTTTCTTGCTTTCACGGAATGTCTCCCTTTGGGCCATATGTCCCTCGGCATCCTCGAGAGTGTCCATGAGCCATGACGGTCTCTTCCCCAGTGAAAGAGGTGGATCAATCGGGTCCATCGATCCTTCAACATCGAGCATCGTCTCATCCTTCGGTCCTTCTTGATTTCCAGGCCTTGCTTCATGGTCTTCCTCAGATCTCAGAAGATTGACTACTTTCCTCAAGGAAGCATCTTCGTCAAAAGTGACATCGTGGCATATCTCCACTTCCCTTTGACCAGGGACATAGACTCTATAGGCCTTCGAAGTTTCGCTGTAGCCCACAAACATACCCTTCTTCCCAGAAGCATCCAGCTTGCTCCTCTTCTCTTTTGGCACATGAAAATAAACAGGACATCCAAAAACTCTAAAATGTGAGACGTCAGGTTTCTTACCAGTGAAAACCTCTTCGAGAGTTTTGCAATCCAGAGCGGAATGCGGGCATCGGTTTTGTATGTACACGGCAGTGTTCGCAGCTTCTCCCCACAGAAACTTCGGTAGACCCTAGTCACATAGCATTGCACGGGCAGCTTCCACAATGGTCCTGCTCTTTCGTTCAGCAACGCCATTCTGCTCAGGAGTATAGACAGTTGTGGTCTCCCTCTTAATGCCAGCTTCTCTGCAAAAGTTCTTAAACTCGTTCATCTCATATTCAGTGCCATTATCGGTCCTCAAAATCTTGATCTTCTTCCCTATCAGATTTTCCACCAAGGCTTTGAAGGTACGGAACCACATGAAAGCCTCATCCTTCTTCTTCAAGAAGTATATCCAGGTTTTGCGAGAGAAATCATCTATGAACGTCATATAATAAGAACATCCTCCCAAGGATGTCACGGGCAGCATACCAGATAGATCAGAATGCACTAATTGCAAGACATCAGCTGTCTTTGTGACACTTGCGGGAAAAGGTCCCCTTGTATGCTTTCCTTCGACACAACCCTGACATACACCTTCATGATTATTTGAGAACTCGGGCATCCCCGTCACCACCTTCCTTGCTTCAGGAAGGGCTTTGTAGTGAAGGTGTCCAAACCTCCGGTGCCATAGTTCAGTCTGTCGAATAGTATCACATGTCATCACTCCCAGTGGACTTCCTCCAACCTAGTAGAGTGTATCAGCTCTAAACCCAATCGTGATAGCTTCCATGAAGCTCTTCTTCCACATGCTCACCTTTCCATCAGGGAATGCCACATTGAAATTTTTGTCTTTCATGGCCGATATAGACACAAGGTTCTTCTTCAAATTAGGTACATAGAGTACATCCTGCAAGCAGAGGACTTAACCCTGAGACAAGTGGACGGTCACAGTCCCTGTCCCTTTCACGGGATATGTGGCATTATCTCCAAGGATAATTTCCAAATTAGTATCCTTCTCAACCATATTAGAGAGTGCTTCCTTGAACCCAGTGATGTGCCTTGAGGCACCACTATCTATCAACCAGACACCCATAGTGTCGGGTGGAGATGCAACGGAGAGGGCAGATACAAGAATGTATTCATTTCTTTTATCAACAACATTTGATTCCTCATACCTAGAGTTTCTCGACTTTTTGAGAGGTTGGCCATTTCCGCCAGAGGGAGCCTTCCTCTTTCCCTTGAACCTGTTGTTCCTTTGATTGCCATTCCTCCGGTTGTTGTTGTTGCCATCACCATCGAGAGAATCCTTCTTCAAAGGACATTCTCTAGCATAGTGACCTGGCCTATGACAAGTGTAGCACTTGCCCTTCTTTCCTTGGACCCCTGCTCTTCCTTTGTTCTTTGGACCACCAAAGTTCTTCTTTCTAGAATGAGCAGCATAGGCAACATTTCCTTCATTTTCATACTCCATTCTTGTTTCTTCTTGAATGCACCTCGATAGTACTTCGTCAAAGTCAGGTATCACATTATTATTTAGAATGGTAGTGTTGAACACATGCCATTTAGATGGGAGCCCTCCAAGTGCGGTGAGTACCATCTCTCGATCAGCTATTGTCTCCCCAATAGCCAGCAAATTGTTCCTGATCTCGGTCAACTTTAGAAAGTATGATTGAACAGACTCATTCCTATCTTTCTTCAGATTCTTCAGTTGATTCTTGAAGAATAGTACTTGATTTGCATTGTTGGCCTTGAACATGTTGACCAACTTATCATACATCTCTTTTGATGTGCCCAGCTCAGAGATGTAGGCAACCAGACTCTTGTGAATTGAGTCCCGGATCATCAACTTTGCTTTGATCTCCCCCTTCTTATACTTTGTCTTGGCAGCAGCAGTTGCAGTGGATGGAGGCTCTTGGATTTTACCCTGCACATAGTCCATGCCATCTTGGTCTTCCAACATAAGATCCAATGTCATCTTTCAAGCATGAAAGTCATCCTTCCCAGTGAATTTGTCATTAGCCTTGAAGCCATTGTAGTTTGAGGAACCCATCCTCTTCTTCGGTGATTGCTACAAATTAGGGCTTTGTCTTCACCTCAGCTCTAATACCATGTAAATTTATGTAGATGTTCTATGCTTGATGCAACTTTACTTTCTCTTCAATTTCAGACAACAATCACATAAACAATAAAGTAAAATGCTGATAGAACATACCAGTAGATCAACAGAAGATAAGCCAAAAAATATATATATGTGTTGGTGCGTTACGGCGATCAGCAAGATGCTTCAACCAGCAAAGTCTTATTGGTCAGCTAATCGGCAATGTCACACAACCCTCAGATCAGCCAAACAATGAACTCAAAAGTCAACCCATAAAAGTCAACGCAGAACAACAGCAACTAAAAGTCAATGCAGCACGGTCTATGGTCAACCTTTGACCTGGTTCTTGTGCCAAAATGTACGAACTGCAGAAATCGAAGTCTATGCCAAAATTCAGCTCCTTTTGACCATGCGTTGACCAAAGTCAACATTGGTCAAACCTGCAGTGGAAACCCTAGTTGCAGCAGAAAAATGTCTTCGTCCTTCTCCCACGTGTGAACCGCAAATTTGCCTCCAAGTAGCTCGAACCAATCAAAAGTGGAGAGAGAAATATGTGTGATGAGGAGATGAGTGAAATGTCCTCCAACGTGGACTTTATTTATATCCATCACTGAGGGTGTGTGACACATTTGCTAGAGTACAAAACCCTAAAGTTGACCTGCACATATTTGAATATGTTAGAAAATAAATTCAAAAGAAATGTTTTGCTCATCGGATAAAGATGATCTTTAGATCGATCTTGCACCTCTCCGAAAGAGGAACCCAATAAAAATATTGGTATCTTCATCTGAGCATCACAACATGAAGTTTGGACCTAGTTGTCCAATTTAACAATGACATGGGATGGTACAGGATGGTACAGGATGACAGGATTTCACAGGTTGACAGATGGATTGACCGATGGAGTTCTCCCTAGTTGAGAGGGAGTGTTAAAATTGGAAACTAGGGCCAACTCCACTTTGGATAGCTCATATGATGGAGATAATATTTTTGTTGGATTCCTCTTTCCTAGAGGTGCAAAATTGATCTAAAGATCATCTTGTTTGGATGAGCAGAAGTGGGATTTTGATTTTTTTTCTCACACGTGCAAATTGTCAAGGTCGGCCAGAAATGTAATGTAGGCTCATAAGCCCCAATAGATGTGTATCCACCCCTCATTGAAGTATATAAATAGGAGACAGGCATTCCTCATTTTGGACATCACTCATCACATTATCTCTCTCTCTCTCATTGGTTCGTACAACAACTTGGAGTCTCTCTCTCTCTCCACACACGTGTGACCAGCGTTGGCTTTGGGTCAACTATAAGCCAAAATTTGTGTTTTTCAAGGCAAAATTTCGATCTCTTTAGGCCACATCTATTGGCACAAAAATCGAGAATTTATGGGCACTTTGACCAGCGTTGACAGCATAACTTTAACCGTAGCGTTGACAGAGTTTGACTGACTTTTTCAGATCTGTTCTGGGCTGACTTTGACTACTGATGGAGGCCGCATTGACTAAGGTTGACTGAGCTGTTTTGGTGAAGTCTTCTTGCCGGTTTGACCAGTGTTGACTTTCTGGTTAGGGTATCATGTTGACTGTTGTTTGACTGAAGTATTAGGCAAGTGAATTTTGTATATTGTACTCTCTCTCTCTGATGAACTTTTGAAGAATAATAAGAAGATTTGATCAAAGGGTTTTCCCCACATTGGGGTTTTTCCCTAGCATCCACCAAAGATTGTGTCCTCTTGTCTTGGCTTATCTTTTGTCTATTGTTTATGTTCTATCAACATTTAGTGTCAATGTTTATGTGATTGCTAATCTGGAAATTGAAATTGGGTTAGTAAGAAAAGATTGAAGTAAATTGCTCTAAAGCATAGAACACACCATTGTTATCTAAAATTAAGAGGTGGCCCCTTGATTTCCAAGCAAAACATCTTGTGATGTTCCCAAGTGGTTGTGGGGCACAATAAATGGTCTCATGGGTCTCCAGTGGCTCAATAAAAAGCCAATGCTCCATAAGTGAGGGCTAGAAGATGATGCATGCCCTCTCGTGTCTCTACGGATGAGAAAAACCCCATTTGGGCCCTAGATCAGTGGCCCTATTCACTTTGGTCATTAGGTATTGAACAGAGGCAAAAGCTTCTGTAACGGTCGGACAATAGTAAAAATTCATAGCAAAACCAGTAGCTACTTGTACTAAAAAACAGGTAAGTGTGATCCCCCCTAGACAATAAAATATATTGACATGAGGAACATATTTACTGGTGATATCATCCGCAATCGCCTGAATCTCGAGATGCTCTTCAAACCGATCGTATACTTTATTGAGATAGGTAAACTGTCGCAATACCGAACCAAATACGACGAGTAGTTGGGTCCTAGGCCAAGCCTTGGCTGAACTTTGGAAATCTTGATGCCATAATGCTTTTCAAATCCTCCTAGCCATTATCCTACTGCAATAATTCTTGCCAGGAAGAACGCCCATGTTGTGACGATTCCACCCAGAAGGTAATGAGCTACTCCTACAGCACGTCCCTGTACAATGCTCAAGGCTCTGGGCTGGATAGCTACCGGTCCGCTACCCTTGCATGTCCAGTGCTTCCCCTTATGCATTACCTGGGATGACTACATAATAGGGGTCCTGGTCCAATTTTACGACTGCTTGTGACGAGCATAAGGGGCGGTATTCCTCCTACTCCTTGGTACGGTTCCCACAACACCCCAACCTCTTGTCCCTGTACCCGCCGCACCGCTTCTTATTGTTCAATACATGGTCGTCTTATAGACTTTAGGCTCGAGGGTGGATATCCTGGATTAGGGTCCCGGCTCGCCTTATGCATATAGATTCGTCTTATGTCTTCGTTCATTACAGTGACCCGCCTTTATTAATTGGATTACGCTATAAGATCAGCTAGCAGTGGATTATCTTCGGCCATACGCTGTAGGTGCTAGGAATGGGACCACCCGGCCGGGCCTACAACCTTATGATAGGTGCGCTCATTGATGCACCATAAATCCATTGACCCAGCACCAGAGGCATATGTAGAGGTGGAAGCAGCAGCTAAGATAGTGCTAGTTTCAGTTTCTTCAGTAGAAATTATTCTATTCCGTCTTTGCTACACCAAATCCAGAAGCCTTGGATTTTGAAGCCGAAGAAGCCCAACATAGCCTGTCTTTTATGCTTACTTTGCTTATGTTGTACTTAAGAATAAAGAGGTTCACTTTAGTCAAACATGCAACTGATAAGCTTTTTCAGATTGACCAACCAGACCAATTGGCATTACTTGTTTTCTTACCTAGTATAGTTAGGGCCTTAGTTTTGGGTTTGACCAAAAACAACTGGTTGGAAATAGGCTATTTCAATACAGTCAAATGCTTGTTCGAGACCCGGATAGTGTGTTGTGTAACCAGCTCCAAAAAGAGAAGAAAAGAGATATCAACGCCTTAGAAATGAGCCACTTAAAGAAAAAAACAAAATGAAAAAAACTTAAAGTGCCAAAAACATGCTCAATTTTTTTTTTCTTGATTCTGCATCGCCACTTTTTCAAAATCAGGTGTTTTTCTTGATACTTCAAAAAGTAGGTAACATTGAGGTTACCGATGAGGGGGCAACCTCCAATACATTACATAAATGAACAATTCTTGGATGATACAATTTACAAAACCTCCTTTCTATATATAGGAGTCCATGGGGCCATAATGTAATCCTACTGGGCCACAATGTAATCCTAGCCAACCTAACAATAATAATTTAAGGGCACAATAATAACAAAATGGGGTTACAAGGGTACAATAATAACAATAAGGGGGTTACACTAACAACAATAAGGGACTATACTAGTAATATAGGGACCTAACATGCCCTCTCCTTCAAAAAAGTGTTGTCCTCAACGCTTGAGTAGCTCTGGGTGCTTCTGTATAAAATTATCATCCTCCCATGTAGAATCTTCAGTGGGTAAGTTCTTCCACTTGATGAGATACTCTGAAATTGATCGATTCCGTAGCTGTCGAGTTCTTGTTTCCATGACCACTTCAGGTTCCAATATGATTTTTCCTTCCTCATCAAATTCTGGCAATATTGTTTGAACTGGAAGATTTTCACCTATAACCTTCTTTAAGCATGAAACATGGAAAATTGGATGCACTCATGAAGAAGCAAGAAGCTCCAATTTGTATGCCATAGTACCAATATTTTGCAACACCTTGTAAGGACCATAGTACTTGGCGATAATTTATTATCCTTCTTAGCTTGCTTGAGGGACATTTGTTTGTATGGTTGTAGCCGTAAAATTACCCAGTCTCCTACATCAAAACTTCTCTCGCTGCGATGTTGATCTGCCTGTTGTTTCATTCGATTTTGTGCCAAATTCAGGTTATCCTTTAAGAGTTGGAGAACTTCTTGCTGATGCTCGACGTGATCTTCGACTGTTTGAACCTTCGAATTTTCCCTTAAATATGATGTAATCGATGGTGGATGATATCCATAAAGTGCCATAAATGGGGTCATTTTTGCTGCAGTATGGAAGGAAGTGTTATACCACCATTCAGCGAGAGGTAACCACTTGACCCATTGTGTTTGTTTATCAGATACAAAACAACGAAGATATCCTTCCAAACATTTATTTACTATCTTTGTTTGACAATCAGATTGAGGATGATAAGATGAGCTATGAGCTAATTGAGTACCCAAACAAGAAAATAAATCCGTCCAAAAATTTCCCGTAAAAATGGGATCTCTGTCGCTCACAATAACCCTTGGGCTTCCATGTAGCTTTTGAATTCTGTCCACAAATGTAGTAGCAACTGTATTTGCTTTAAATGGATGAGATAATGCACAAAAGTGTGCATACTTGGTAAGTCTATCAACTACCACCATGATGACATTCTTGCCTTCGGACTTCGGTAAACCTGTGATAAAATCCATTGAAATCTCCTCCCAACGTTGACTTGGAATGGATAAAGGTTGTAGAAGTCCCTGGGTCTTAATTGTTTCCACTTTATTCTGCTGGCAAACCAAACATTCTGCCACAAACTTTTGAATATCAGATTTAAGGCCATCCCAAAAAAATTCTTTCTTCACCCTGTGGTAAGTTTTTAAAAATCCCGAGTGTCCTCCTAAAGGAGAAGTGTGCAATTCCAGAAGAATCTTTTGTTTTAGTTGGAAATTCTTACAAAGATATAAGCGATCTTTGTACCATAAGGAATCATTTTTCCAACTAAATGTATCAGATGTACTAGGATCTTGCTGCAACTTTTGAATGAGTGTCCATACATCTTTTTCCTTCTTCCATTCATCTCTTGCTTCGGTTATCCAATCTCGTTGGATAATAGAAATGGCACAAAGCAATGCTTCCACCTCTTCATTCTTTCTTGAGAGTGCATCTGCAACAACATTAAGCTTTCCTTTTTGTAGATTATTTCAAAGTCATAACCCAACATCTTTGTGACCCATTTTTGCTGCTCTTCTGAAGATATTCTTTGTTCCAAAAAGTGTTTAAGACTATCATGATCAGTTTTTACCTTGAAGTGTCTTCCATTAGGTAAGTTCGCCATTTCTTTAGTGCATGCAGTATTGCTGACATTTCCTTATCATAAATAGCTTTCTGTAAATATTTTCCTTTGATTGGACGACTTTCAAAAGCAATGGGTCTTCCTTCTTGCATTAAAACAACACCAATTCCATTTCCTGAGGCATCACATTCCACAATAAAGGTTTTTGTAAAGTCTAGCGTAGCTAAGACCGGTGCTAGGCACATTGCCTCTTTAAGATGTTCAAAGGCCTTAGTTGCTTCAGGAGTCCATGAAAATGCATCTTTCTTCAATAATGTTGTGAGAGGTGTTGCTATTCTCCCATAATTCTTAACAAACTTGCGATAATACCCTGTTAACCCGAGAAATCCTCGCAACTGCTTTATGGTTGTGGGGACTTTCCATTCCTTAATGGCTTTAATTTTGTTAAGGTCTACTTTAACACCCTCGTGAGATACAATATGACCCAGATATTCCACCTCTTGTACTCCAAAGAAACATTTGGATGTTTTTGCATATAATTGTTTCTCCTGCAATAGTTTGAGCACCCTGTCAACATGTTCAACATGATCCTTCCAAGACCTACCGTAGATTAGTATATCATCAAAAAATACTAGCACAAATTTTCTAAGGAAGGGTTTGAAAATGGAATTCATCAACCCTTGAAATGTAGAAGGTGCATTGCTAAGACCAAAAGGCATGACCAAAAATTCATAATGACCCTCATGAGTTCGAAATGCTGTTTTTGGAATATCTTCAGTCTTCATTCTAATTTGATGATATCCTGAATGAAGATCCAACTTGGTAAAATAAATTGCTCCATGTAATTCATCCAATAATTCATCAATCACAGGAATGGGAAATTTGTCTTTAATGGTGAGCTTATTGAGCTCCCTATAATCCGGACACATTTGCCAAGATCCATCCTTCTTGTGTACCAACACTACAGGAGCAGAGAAAGAACTTTGACTGGGTTGAATTATACCCGCCTCTAACATTTCTGCAATCATACGTTCAATTTCGCTCTTTTGGAAGTAAGGATATCTATAAGGCCTGATGTTTGGAGGAACACTTCCTGAATCAAATGAATAGCATGATCATGATCACGAATAGGTGGGAGTCCTTTGGGAGTTTCAAACACCTTGGAATGATTGTCCAAGACTTGTTGGAGATCTGCCGAAATAGATGATTTTGATGTCGGAACGTTTAGTGAGCATAATTGTGCAATTACGCCTCGTTGTTCTTTCTTTAGAAGCTTTGTCATGACATTAGAGCTTATTATCCTTCCCGGCTTCCCTTCAATACCCCGTAATTCGACTTCCTTTCCTTCTGAAAAAAATTTCAAGAAAGTTCTTGAAAATTAAAAGCTACCGTCCCCAAAGATTGTAACCATTGTACTCCTAGTACAACATCAGCACCTCCCATAGGAATGGAAAGCATTGGACTATTCAATACATATTTCCCCATGGTTAGTTTGATATTATGGCATTTTCCAGAGAAATTTATAGTTCCTCCATTTGCAACCATCACTTGACATTCTGGTGCTGGGTATAGGAAACAATTCAATTCCTTGGCTACCTTACAATGAATAAAATTATGGGTGCTACCCGAATCAATCAACACTATTACCTTTTTCTTCTTGATATGTCCTTCTATCTTGAGAGTTTGAGGAGTGGTAATTCCTGCCAATGCATTACACGATATGATCAGACTCATTTCTCCCTCTTCTATGGTTGGTTCCTGGTGTATATCCTCTTCTTGTTCATTTTCTTCTTCCTCTTCACAATCTATGTAAAATAATTTCTTCTCAGCACACTTATGACCTTTAGTGTATTTTCTATCACAACTATAGCAAAGCCCTTTTGCTCTCTTTTTTTCCAATTGTTGTGGTGTCAACCTTGTAGGTTGTGGAAATCTAGGCGTAGCAACACTTCCTTCTTTATAGAATTGAGTGGTAGGCTTCCTTGTCACCATAATTTTACATTCAACTTTTCTTGCCAACCCGAATGCCTTCTCCAATGAATCAGGTTCCAAAACGCGAACTTCATGTTGGATGTTATCCTTTAAAGTGCCTATGAAGAGATCAATCCTGTGTTCCTCTGGAATATCAGTTACCCTTATATTCAATTTTTTGGAAGTCCTCAATGTGCTCCCCCACTAAACCCTTTTGTTTGAGATTTATCAATTGGCTAAAGAAGGTGTTGCTCTTTGTATCCTCATAATGTGCTATCATTTCCTCCATAAAAATTGACCAAGTGACAATTTTTTTATGGGAGCAAAGCCATTGATACCCATACAAATGTATTTTGGTCTAAATGTAAAGTTGCAATGCGTACCTTTTGTGTGTTTTGCACGTTATGGAGATCAAAATATTGCTCCATCTGTAGTATCCATGTTACAGGATCCTTTCCATCAAACTTCCTCATATCCATCTTTGGAATATGGTGGTTCTTCCCGCCAACATTAGAGTTTCTGAAATCACAATTAACATTTATTTTGTTCTCATCATGAGGTTCTTCTACTATCTTTTCACCATTAGGAAACCTTTCTTGTATAAAGTTTGTCAAACCTTCCATGTCTGCTTTTAGAAAATTCTTCATGTTTTCCATTTTCTCATCGATCTTAGCTTCCATTTCATCCATCTTAGATTCCATGCCAGCCTCCATGCCATCCATCTTAGCTTCCATGCCTTTCTTCAAACCGTCCATCTTCACTTCCACACCTTTCTTCAAAACTTCCATTTCATTTTTT
The DNA here is from genome assembly GCA_034641835.2 of Pinus albicaulis. Classification (NCBI taxonomy): domain Eukaryota; kingdom Viridiplantae; phylum Streptophyta; class Pinopsida; order Pinales; family Pinaceae; genus Pinus; species Pinus albicaulis. The sequence goes on along the minus strand of CM076575.1, from coordinate 925,305,317 downwards.
GCTGCTTTTTGCGAGAGTGAAATTTGTTGCACTTGCTCTTGTAATTTTGATAGATCATGTTGCAATTCTTCATCTTCATGAGTCATGGTAGAGCCTTCTGAAAGCTCAATGGGTGTTGAATTCTTTTTAGGCGCCATTTAAGAATCCAATATTGATACCTTTTACTTGCTTTGAGGAGCTCGATATTGAAATTGAATTATCTCTGTAATTGAAAATCTTAAATATCTGAAATTCAGCCCTGTAGTATCCCTCTGAAGCTTCTTTCAAATGCCACAGGTCTGATCTAATTTGGATTCCTCAAGACAAAGTTGTGTCCAATCTCCCACAATGACCTAATTTTGGACTGGTTCAGTAGAGCAAACTTGTAGGACTTGCCACGTGTCACTGTTTCATCCTTTGTCTCTGAAATTGATAGCCAAGAAACTACAGTCCGTGTACTTGCGACCACTTTTTACGGCACTCAAATCCACTTCCCAGAGAGAGAGTTATTGAACTTTTCCCATGATCACCTCTTTGAGATGTAATTCAGGAGCCTGAAAAAGCACTACCTTCCACAGATCATATCTCCAAAAATATTGCGAACCAAGATCTGAAATTTCTTGACGAATTTCCTCAGGATTTCAGCTTCGCACCATACGAATTTCAGATTTTGAACCTTCGTAGAAAAATTTTTATAGCGAAAATGCCACGATGACCTGTTTAGGAGCTTGAAAAAAGACCTGACTTCCACAGATGATATCTCCGAAAATATTGCGAACCAAGCTCTGAAATTTTTAGACAATCTTCCTCAGGATTTCAGCTTCGCACCCTAAACATTTCAGCTTCTGAAACTTCGTAGAAAAAAAGTTATAGCGAAAATGCCACGATGACCTTTTGGAGCAGCGAAACCCTAGAATCCAAAGCCTCTGATACCAAATGTTGTGTACCAGCTCAAAAAATAGAAGAAAAGAGATATCAACGCCTTAGAAATAAGCCACTTCGAGGGGGAAACCTCCAATACATTACATAAATGAACAATTCTTGGATGATACAATTTACAAAACCTCCTTTCTATATATAGGAGTCCATGGGGCAATAATGTAATCCTAGTGGGGCCACAATGTAATCCTAGCCGACCTAACAATAATAATTTAAGGGCACAATAATAACAATATGGGGGTTACAAGGGTACAATAATAACAATAAGGGGGTTACACTAACAACAATAAGGGACTATACTAGTAATATAGGGACCTAACATAGTGGATGAAACCCTTGACCCGCATCTTACAAGCAGCACCGGATGGAGGAGGGTCATTTTACAAGGAAAGAATTTGAGTTGCATGCTCCTGCGATATGATGGGCTATTAGCTTATAGGGTTTCACTTTTTAAAAAATGAATTTTTAAAGGCCCCAGACCAAGGGAATATTGAGAATTTTAAGAAATTTTGGACCCTTGGGCCTAAGTGGTTAAGTCAAAGTCAAAATTTTGAGGTAATTAACTCAGAAATAGTATTTTTGAGTTAATTAAAATGAAATTAAATGATAAATTCGTTTTTCCTCAAAATTATAATTTCGACGGCCCAGATTAAAAGATGATCAAATCTTTTTGACAGTCGAGATTATTTTGACATGGATCAACCGAACTAACCGTTGGAGATTTTATCTTATAAATTAGAGGTCTTTGTCAGTCTTTCAGTCATCTGATCTTTGGATCATGCACTTGTTCTTGGAAGCTCTTGTGATTCCTTTTTATGAATAAAGCATAAAGACTTTGCGGTTACAAACTTTGGTGTTCCTTTTCCAGATCTATGTGGTGATTTATTTCTAAACTATGCTATTTTGTTTGGCATTTTTATGGTTGATGGCCTTCATGAATTAATCTGCATATAGGTATCTTGTGCAGTTTTATGGATTCATAAAATGACATTTTTTATTTAACGGAAAGACTAGTTATCTATTTTTCTGAAGGATCTCATGTTTATTTTCTTAAATCTCTATCAATCTAAAGTCCAGATCTAAGTGTGCAGGGAATTTTTTTTAAAGGTTTGAGTGTCTGGGGAAGTCTTCAGTTGGACCAGCCGACACTCAAATTTCGTAAATATGAAAAAGCCCATTGTTTCTAAATTCTCAAAGCTATTTTACGAAATTGTGTTTTTACAGGGTCTTCTAGGGCTTGTGCCTCTCTTAAAAAAAAATTCTTCTAAACTGTGCTGAAATGGGTTTAAATCTGGCTATGAAGGCCTTCGATCTGTAAATTAGCATTGTAAATTTGTATATTTTTTCTAGGGTGTAAAGGTTTAACAATTTTTGTGCATAGTTTTTTGGATCTGTTCTGGTTTTGTAGGTTTGCAGGAGGTTTTCAGAAGAAAAAAATTTAAAGATCTGGCCTCAGGGTCGCTTCTGTTAGCAGATCTGAATGTTATTTTATTAAAGGTGCATCTAAAATCTGAGTTTGACAAAAGGAATTTAAGTTTGCTGAACTTTTTAATGTGTATTGGGTAATCACTGCCTTTGTTCGCCGCCTCTGCCCAATTTCTCATTATCCATTGATTGCTGCCCATTCTTGCATAAACGTTGTCGTTCGTACAGTACGGATCCGTATGGGCCTGTAATAAATCAAAAAATTCAGAAAAATATCTATTGCTGCCTGCATTGCACTGCTCAGCGTCCGTACACAATCGCATTCTTCAGTCTTTTTCCTTGCCCTCCTGTCCGTACGATCTGTACGGATCCGTATGGCCTTCTCCCTCTCATGCGCCAATTAAAAATTTCAGAGTTGCACCCTCTGCTTCAATCATCGATCTGCCCTTCGACCTCAGCATTTGCCATTTCTGCCAGGCTGTCGTACGATCGTACGAAAATTTCCTCTATCCCTGCAAAACAAAATTTTCAAATACACACATTCTGGGTTAGACATAAGTTTTGTTTTTTTAATTTTTTTAGATGCTTTGAGTTTGGTTAGAACGTAAGTTTTAGTTTCTTTTATTTATTAGATTTTTAGCAAGGTTTAGCTTTAGTTTTTAGTTTTTTTTTTTTTTTTAGTTTTTAATTAATTTTGGTTTAGTTTAGTTTTAACTTTTAGATTTTATTTAAATTAGCTTTGTTTTAATTTGTTTTAGAATTTCAAATTTTTAGATTTAAAAAATAAAAAAAATAAAAATTACTTTTAGTTTAGTTTGTTTAACTTTAGGTTTTAATTTTCTTTAGTTCGATTTTGATTTATTAACCTTTAGCTTTAATTTCGTTAGTCATAGTTTTAAGATTTTTATTTTTTTTGTCAGATTTTAATGTTAAGTTTAGTTTAGTGTAAGGTCTTAGTTTAATTTAGATTTTTGTTATTTAGTTTTTAGTTTTAATTTCGTTAAGCGTAGACTTTAGATTTTAGATTTAGCCTTAGTTTGTTTAGCTTTACTTTTTAATAGTAGCTTTTACATTTTAGTTTTAATTTCGTTAGTTTTTAGTTTTAGAATTACATTTTTTTTTAACTTTTAGTTTAGTTTGACTTTAGTTTAGTTTTAACTTTTGTTTGTTTTAGATTTAGATTTTAATTCATAGTTTTATTTTTATTTCTTGTTTAAAAAATAATAAAAAATAAAAATATAAAAATTGCAAAAAATTCTAAAAAATTTTATAGTCAAATGAGTTTTTAATTTTTTATCCTAAGTTTGACTGTATAAAAATTTTGATTTTCGGATTGGGTTATATTGGAACATTATAAATTTGGAAATAGTTCAAGCATTTGGCATTTATCTTAATGATCGTTTCATGATAGCTTTGCTATTGGCTTAAGTATTTTAATGAATGGTTGTGATGTTTTCTATTGAATATCATTGTGGTCAATTTTTATAGCAGCAATTATATATCAGTTACTTGGCTTTAAATTTTATAACAGGATCTTTTAACTCCATAAGGCACTGGTTTTAATTTTCAAATCTAATAGGATATGTGAAATCTCGTTAATCTTAACAAGTACTTGGTTATTTGACTGTCTCTCAAATTGGTTAATCCTCAACCAATTCTATTTCTTCATTTCTATTTGGGTCTACCTCCCTTAGCTTGCAAGGAGACAGCTTAGATAGAGAGATTGGGGATCAGGGTGACAGCGCCCGATCTGAGCCGTTGTCGTGGTGCCTAGACAATCTGTGCGACAACATTTTTTGGCGTCGTTGCCAGGGATAAAGTCTTTTCTGTCCTTGGTCTTAGCGATATTTTCTAATCTTCTAATCTTTCCTCGCCATTCATTTGCCTGTCACAAGGAATCACATTTTCTGGCATCAATTCATTTCATCATCTCGCTAATAATTTCATCATCGTATCTTTAGCACCTGGACATTTCGGTTGGCTTCTTGTTTGGATGGCAACTCCACTTATTCATCTATTTACTCCCAGACAAGAAACCCCCCCTAATATCCATCTGCTATCTCTCGATTATTTCTTCTGTTTTAGAATTAGTTTCATGTTCAAGCGGCGACTCCAATTCTTTCATTTATTACAAGAGTTCCTGCTAAGAAGCTCGCTTCTTGAGGACCTTTTTGACTATTCTTGAACACGGATCTCTTTCTCTAACATCCACTTAACCTTTAAATAAGTCATCATGGATGACACCTTTCATGACATGCCAAAAGAGGTCATTTCTAAATTGCCTTTTTTCTCAGGAGGTGATCCAGGCACTGCTCTAGTGCATCTAAAGATGGTCACCTTTTTATATATAAATATTGTCGTCCTTCACAATATAATCATGAAAATGTCAAGATACATATCTTTGGCCATTCCTTAAAAGGTGATCCTATTGATTGGTTTCAAAATTGTCCTGAGGAGTATTGTTTACAAGACATCATCGATGCTTTTACAGATAAATATATAAAACAAGATGACTCGACTTGTGCTCCCAATATTATGCAAAATAATGAAATTGATATTGTAGAGGACTCAACTATCAGCAGGAGATTTCCAGACAATTCTCAGGATGAATCCACTTGTACCACGACTGCACAAATCCATGATAGTGGTGAAACAGAAACAAGTTGTCAAATCAGTGTTGACAACGATAAGCATCTTGTTAACGAATTGATTCAGATGGTTAAGGATATACAGCTAAATCAAGCTCAGGTAATCAAGAATATGGAGGCCAACCAGGCTCAAATCATTAAGAATATGGAACTTAATCAAGAAAAAATAATAGCGGATCACGCCAGGGAAATTGGTTCTATACAGAGCAAGTTATTGGCCTTAGAAGAAAAACATATCAAGGAAATGACGATCATGGAAACAAATCATGAGAAAGAAATGAACTGTATGCAAAATTTCTTCATGGCCATCAAAGCAGATAATGATGAATCAACAAAAAACATGGAACGCAAATTGTTGACGATTGAAGAGAGTCATGCACAGGAAATAAATGTCATGGAAAACAGGTTAAAGATGATGGAAGTTAATCATTCTAATCAGATGTCTCTTCAACACAATTTGTTGACTATTAAAGAGATTCATACGAGGGAAATTACTATTGATAATGTTAAGCATTCTACTGAAATTCAAAATAAGTTGGAAAAAATGGAAAGATCACACATGCAAAATTTCCAACCCAAGTCAGAATTGTCAACAGATCATAGGCCTCCCAGTTTGTTGAAGCAATTTCCATCTCATCACACAGAGGTCACTTTTCCCATTAAGGAAGAATTAACTATGGCTACAAAGGACGTTGAGAAAGACCAAGCTTATGTGTCACCTTTAACAGAGTATATTCATAATAAGATTGGTCACATTCCAGGTTCATCAGATGTTTTGTACAAGCATTTTCAAGATAAGGACAAGAAATCTACAGTGGTCTCATTGCTGACATCACAGCCCCCTCAGACGAAGAGAAAAAAGCAGAAAAGAAGAAGTAAGCGGTTTGATTCGTCTGATGGACGAGAGCAGCTTGACATTCGGATAAGGCAGAGTCCTACAATTAGCAAGAATGGACATGGCACATCTGAAAAGCAGCCTACATACTTGCCTGAAAGCAGGAAAATGCTCAACATGCACTATATTGAGCACATATGATGCCACAGGGTGTCCTTTGTATTGTATCTCTAACCCTACACCTTGTTATTTCAGCGTTTCATTTTGCAGTTAGAGTAGATTTACTTTTCATGTTAAGTAGAATAATAAATAAAAGAAGAGCTTCTGTTTTTCATGTGCTTAATGTTATATGATGATATTTGGATGGACGCTACTCATGTAATCTTATGTGTTGCTTGAATACAGATTCTAGATTCTCACATTCCTCCGATGAAGCAACGTGTCCCCAAGTAGACCCAGATGTTGACCACACTTTGTCAACGACCCCATAGCAATACACCCCCATTTTTTCAAATGAGATTCGTCATGTTCTACGTGGTCGCGCCATTCAGATTCCATCATTAGTCGACATTTTTTATAAATGATGTAAACCCATTCTGCATGTTTATGATGTAAATGATCTAAGTAAGACCATCAATATATGTAACAACCTAGGTAAGCCTAGTATGTTGGTGACGATTTCTATCCTAGGAGGTTTTTTGTCTCACTGATTTACTTGTGTTTTTCGACACAAGTTATCGGCAAAGTTTTCCCCTTCAGCCTCACCCCAAAGCTAGGGTGGATTTTGTCATCAGCATGCTAAGTGAGTCATAGTGTTTTCTATCGAGTCCTTGTAAAAGTAGTTTGGGAATAATCCTAGCTATTTGGCTAGATTATTTTATTACAAGCTACTTGGTCTACTAGATCATGTTTTGAGTCGCAAAATTGGGTACCTATTTGAGGGTCTATATGAATGGGTATTCCCCCTTCATGTGTCTAAATGTATTTATCTTATGTAAAGAGGGTTGGAAAAAATAATTAAAATCCCCTCTCAGTCAATTAATTAAATTTTCTGGTCAAATTAATTAAAAAATCTTAAGCCAGAAATTTAATTAATTTTAGGTCCTAGGTGAGTATAAAATCATTCAAAGGCAAAATTCGTTGGTCCTTAAAAAATGAATTTTTAAAGGCCCCAGGCCAAGGGAATATTAAGAATTTTAAAAAAATTTGGACCCTTGGGCCTAGGTGGTTAAGTCAAAGTCAAAATTTTGAGGTAATTAACTCAAAATTAGTATTTTTGAATTAATTAAAATGAAATTAAATGATAAATTCGTTTTTCCTCAAAATTATAATTTCGACGGCCCAAATTAAAAGATGATCAAATCTTTTCGACGGTCGAGATTATTTTGACATGGATCAATTGACCTAGCCGTTGGAGATTTTATCTTATAGATTAGAGGTCTTTGTCAGTGTTTCAGTCATCCGATCTTTGGATCGTGCACTTGTTCTTGGAAGCTCTTGTGATTCCTTTTGATGAATAAAGCATAAAGACTTTGGGGTTACAAACTTTAGTGTTCCTTTTCCAGATCTATGTGGTGATTTATTTCTAAACTCTTCTACTTTGTTTGGCATTTTTATGGTTGATGGCCTTCATGGATTAATCTGCATACAGGTATCTTTTGCAGTTTTCTGGGTTCATAAAATGACATTTTTGATTTAACGGAAAGACTAGTTATCTATCTTTCTGAAGGATCTCATGTTTATTTTCTTAAATCTCTATCAATCTAAAGTCCAAATCTAAGTGTGCAGGGAATTTTTTTTAAAGGTTTGAGCATCTGGGGAAGTCTTCAGTTGGACCAGCCGACTCTCAGATTTCGTAAATCTGAAAAGCCCATTGTTTCTAAATTCTCAAAGCTATTTTATGAAATTGTGTTTTTACAGGGTCTTCTAGGGCTTGTGCCTCTCTTAAAAAAAATTCTTCTAAATTGTGCTAAAATGGGTTTAAATCTGGCCATGAGGGCCTTCGATCTATAAATTAGCATTGTAAATTTGTATATTTTTTCTAGGGTGTAAAGGTTTAAAAAATTTTGTGCATAGTTTTTTGGATTTGTTCTGGTTTTGCAGGTTTGCAGGAGGTTTTCAAATTTTCTTTTTTAAAGATCTGGCCTCAGGGTCGCTTCTGTTAGCAGATCTGAATGTTATTTTATTAAAGGTGCATCTAACATCTAAGTTTGACAGAAGGAATTGAAGTTTGCTGGACTTTTTAATGTGTACTGGGTAATCACTGCCTTTGTTCGCTGCCTCTGCCCAATTTCTCATTATCCATCAATTGCTGCCCATTCTTGCATAAACGCTGTCGTTCGTACAGTACGGATCCGTATGGGCCTGCATGAAATCAAAAAATTCAGAAAAAATATTTCTGTCGTTGCCCGCATTGCACTGCTCAATGTACGTACACAATCACATTCTTCAATCTTTTTCCTTGCCCTCCCGTCCGTACGATCTGTATGGATCCGTATGGCCTTCTCCCTCTCATGCGCCAATTAAAAACTTCAGAGCTGCACCCTCTGCTTCAATCATCAATCTGCCCTTCGACCTCACCATTTGCCATTTCTGCCATGCTACTGTACGATCGTACGAAAATTTCCTCTATCCCTGCAAAACAAAATTTTCAAATTCGCAGATTCTAGGTTTAGCTTTAGTCTTTAGTTTTTTTTTTTTTTTAGTTTTTAATTAATTTTGGTTTAGTTTAGTTTTAACTTTTAGATTTTATATAAATTAGCTTTGTTTTAATTTGTTTTAGAATTTCAAATTTTTAGATTTAAAAAATAAAAATACAAAAAATTTACTTTTAGTTTAGTTTGTTTAACTTTAGGTTTTAATTTTTTTTAGTTCAATTTTGATTTATTAACCTTTAGCTTTAATTTCGTTAGTCATAGTTTTAAGATTTTATTTTTGTCAGATTTTAATGTTAAGTTTAGTTTAGTGTAAGGTCTTAGTTTAATTTAGATTTTTGTTATTTAGTTTTTAGTTTTAATTTCGTTAAGCGTAAACTTTAGATTTTAGATTTAGCCTTAGTTTGTTTAGTTTTACTTTTTAATAGTAGCTTTTACATTTTAGTTTTAATTTCATTAGTTTTTAGTTTTAGAATTACATTTTTTTTTTAACTTTTAGTTTAAACTTTAGTTTGACTTTAATTTAGTTTTAAATTTTGTTTGTTTTAGATTTAGATTTTAATCCATAGTTTTATTTTTATTTATTGTTTAAAAATAATAAAAAATAAAAATATAAAAATTGCAAAAAATTCTAAAAAATTTTATAGTCAAATGAGCTTTTAATTTTTTATCATAAGTTTGACTATATAAAAATTTTGATTTCCAGATTGGATTATATTGGAACATTATAAATTCGGAAATATTTTAAACATCCGGCATTTATCTTAATGATAGTTTCATGATAGCTTTGTTGTTGGCTTAAGTATTTTAATGAATGGTTGTGGTGCTTTCTATTGAATATCATTGTGGTCAATTTTTATAGCAGCAATTATATATCAGTTACATGGTTTTAAATTTTATAACGGAATCTTTTAACTCCATAAGGCACTGGTTTTAATTTTCAAATATAATTGGATCTGTGAAATCTTGTTAATCTTAACAAGTACTTGGTTATTTGACTGTGTCTCCTGAATTGGTTAATCCTCAACCAATTATATTTCTTCATTTCTATTAGGGTCTACCTCCCTTAGCTTGCAAGGAAACAGCTTAGATAGAGAGATTGGGGATCAGGGAGACAGCCCCCGATCTGAGCTGTTGTCGTGGTGCCTACACAATCTATTCGACAACACCCCCACTAATATACGTCCAGGTGTGCCAAAGAAAAGCAAGCATAAACACCCAATTGCATAATGAAAACTCATACCTTCGAGGTTGGAAGGCCCACCTTCAAACATACGATCATAACAAATGGGTGAGGGCACACAATGGTTGGCTCAGGTGGCAGAGAATGGTGGCACATCAAGCTATCTGGTGCTTGTAAGAGGTTGTTGGCTCTCGGCTGAAGACAAATCTAGGAGAAAATTTCTCCTATAGGAGACAGCCACAGGTGGTGGGTAAAAAGCCCCAACCTGCTGATCTACAAGCTCCAAACTGTAGGATGCTCAACACCCTGTTTACCAACTGCAACTGGGAGGACGCTCTGACGCCCTAGATCTCAAGCTCCAACCTGACAAACGCTCCAACACCATGTATACCAGTTGCAACTGGACGGATGCTCCAACGCCCTGTGCAAGCTACAACCTGCGCTAGCAACACCCTGCCACCCTGAAGTGTTCTAAGGCTCCAACTTGAAGGAGACTCCACTCTCTTGCATTGCACCACCCTGCCACCTTGAACATCTGACGGACCACGTTTTACAATTTTCAAACTGGATCCCCCGGCACTAAAAAATAATTCAAAGAAACTTGTAATAAAGATTTGTTGCTCTGCTCAGTATGTATATCATTGTCAAGTCCTGGCAGCCTCACTGCTCAAACCTACTCAATCTGACCTCTACACAATCATAACACAATCCTGCCTTAGTTAAATTACAGAGCCAAATCAAACCATTGCACAATCTACACATCAAACCCTAGTTGTACCAAAACCTCAACAAATTCATTGCTCTGTGATAAGCAATCAATCTGATCTCTGTATCAGTCAGTCCTACAAAGGTCAATGTCACTATATAGCAACAATTGATGCCCTCAATACAAACACAACAATGTTCATGAATGAATATGCGCTAAAAGGCTCATGGAGCAGTTTGCCCAATGCTGGTGTATCAGTATCAAATTTCAATCAATATGCTTCTTATACTGGGACTCAGTCCTAGATGTCTTCAATCTATCCTATGCCCAAACTCCAACTGTTGCGAAAAAAGCATGCAAACTCCTTGTTGTCTCAAACCCTAGGCACGGTCACAATTCTCAATACGCATCACAAAATCAACATGAATATCATTTGTTGTTGCAACAAGATCTCAATTACTGTAACAGGTCAGACTATTGTCTCACATGGCATTATTTTCAATGTCTATGATATATCATTGATACATACTATCGCAAAAACAACCAAGTCAATGTTACAAGAGGACTGCCAATATCTTTAATTAAAATTACTGATGTACAACAAGCTTCACTTCAAAGTCAGTGCCATGTAACTTAAAATCATCAGATTTATTCCTGTGCTGTAGATGCATCAATTACAAGACCATGCTGCAAGCAAACAGGTGTAGAAAGTTCTATTAATCCTTTTCAAAATTGTCAATTGATACAGTTTGAACATGAACCACATCTCGGGGGTTTTTCATCAACGAAAGAAGTAATAAATATGACTATTTCAGCTTAATCTGACTATATTGAGCCTTGACTACAATAAAATACTGGACTCAATAATTTGTGTATCTCTATGTTTTCTACATAATATGCGAAATTTAATTACAAAAAAAAAGGGTCTAAACTAACGTTATAGAGGTTAATCCTCTAATTCCATTGAAACGACTATTTCAATTTGAAAGTATGTATTTCCAACATAAATTGAAAACTTTGTGAATTGGAATTCATACTTTTAAATATAGAAATGATTCAATTAGTACCTCTGAAATCTGATTGCTTACATGTTTGCCTTCAAATAATTTTTTTGGGCATTGTGAAGCCAAATCTTCAGATATAAATCCAGTGCCATCAGTATGTATTAGAAGCTCTCCATTCAAGTCATAAACCTCCTTTTTATTCTCATCCTGTCCAATTGCAGAAAATATTTACATTGATATTGTTGACTAATTTTAGGAAGAGACATACAAGAAAACTGAGAGACAGACACACATAGAGAGGCATTGGTTCCAGTAGAAGTTTACATCAAATCAACCAGCCTAACAACTACAATCTGCAGGTAAAAGAAATAAGTTACATCAAGCTAGTGCATACCAAACATGGTATATCTGCCACACGGATAAAATTGACATGTGAGATATCACCTCCAAAGGGAATGGTTTTTGAAAGAATCAATGTAAACCTGCAAAATCCATGAACTTCAAAATTACAACCTGCAAACTATATAAACTTCAAAATTACATTACAAAACCAATTCTACCAAACTAAAGGATTAGATTTCAAGCACTCCGTAAATAAAATGGCTCAGATAGATGATAAACTATCCAGACGTTCAAACTCACCGAGCTATGTACTTCTTCAAACTGGCAACAGTATGTACATGCATAAACAGGCATCGTGCCTCTTGTATAGTTTTGTTAAACAAAATGTATGTACTTTTTTCATCTACTTCTGCAAATGATTCGGTGCGAACAAAGTAACATTTGACTGATGATGACATGGGTTTTTTACTTTTTGCCTTGCCACCATCCTTGAATACTGCCATCCACAAAAGTAATATGAATAACTTTACCGGAAAAACTCTATAATATAAGAGTACATTCACATACAGAATGCAACTCGCAGTCACTTTCCAAGCTGTTAGACTCAATTCCCTTTATGCCTTATATTCCACTCAAAATAACAAGAAGCACTTTCAAAGCATCCAATTGTTTCTTCATGGCAACTTTGATATGCTAAAAATTAAGGTACAGGCTTCAACTTAAACAAAATCAGAAGGGAAATATCATGAATCAGTCAAGTAATACAATAGAAATGAATGATATCAACCCCCCAGAACAAACCTATCAACTATAGGAAAATTAAATAGGAGATAGGGCTTCAAGCACACTAAAGTGGAAGTTGAATACTGTGACCTGGTCTGGCGGGCTCTCCATTAAATCCCGGCAGTCAAGGACAGACCCCACTTAATGAGAAGGTAATGTTACAACCAGAAAACACAATATCCAATTTCAATTTTCATAAGCATAATGTTACCACCAGAAAATGCAAAATCCAATTTGTATTTTCATATACATTCTTCCAGTGAGCATTGTGCAGGTCATGTATTTTGGCAGCTTGGATTTGTTTTTTCTTTCACATGATTGACAAATACTCAACTATTTTGAGCTGTTTTGAGTGTTGAGGTCAGACATTTAGAGACAGTTTTGCACTTGGTAGTGATTCACCCTGGGGGCATCCTCTACATATTTTTTCATTAAGGACTCCTTCGAGTATTATCACATTCCCCAAGGCAAGTTTGCACATTTGCAGGCATCTTCATCTTTGTGGTTCAAATCACAAGCATGTTCTACATATATGGAGGTGGAAATGGCATACTGGCACTTGTTAAAAGGCTTTATGTTGGAATTCTCTCTTCATCATAAGGACACATGCCATACAATACCGATCTACATGGTCAAACTATCCTATTTTAGCTGAATGATCTTCATCCAAGGAAGACTTCACGAAGGCAAGAGAGTAAGTTCATTGAGCAAGCCGACATCTTGGCTCACACAAGGCACAAAATATGCTAAGGTTAGTATTTGACGAAGCACTCAGCATAGAAGCCTCTAGAACCGTGCAAAGAGTTCTCTTAAAGCATAACTCAGTTTCTAAGCGAGTGCTCAGATATTTCGGCCCACAGCTAGCACCTTTATCAATAATAAGTCACCATTTAGTGGAATGCTGAGCCCAAGAAGCTCACATGTGGCAAGCAAAGCAAGATCGAATAATGTTTTGGAGTGCCTATCCTTTGAGGCCGACACATGCTGGGTTAAATCATTTTAAAATCGTGTTTATTGCTTGTTTAGTCGAGTGCCCTCCTTCTCGGGATGCCTAGACTATAATAATATTTTATTCCATGTAGAAGTGCAATCGAAGACTGTAAAAGAAGTTATTCTCTCAATTTGTACTTTGTATTTTCATTGTGGAGAAAAGCCTAGCCCAGTGAGCTGAAAGTAAAGATATCTTGTGCAGGTCTGCAGCATCATTAAGGGCAGCAATTATCTCTCGTAAGGCCAATATTGTATCTTCCTTTCCTCTGTTCTTTGCTGGAAATTCTGCTGCTGTTATAGGACTTATTTTCTAGCATAAGAGGTCTGAAAAGTGAGATTATCGTCCTCTTAAAGTCCCTTAATTTCAGATCTGATTTTGTTATATACCTGGGCCATTTTTCTTAATAGAAGGTTGTCTTTTACTTCAGACTTTGGAATTTAACATTATGTGATGAAACAAGAATATAACAGGGATACTATTGCATCTTCACGAGCTTACTATGTTTGCTGCAAATTGAATTTGCAGCGCCCTCATAATTTATAAGGACTGTTGTTCATTCATCTTCACTGGCTGAATGTTATCTATTGATCAATTCTCCAAGTATTAAGGTATTTTGACTTAATTGATCATGTATTAGGTACTGATCTACTTGAACCGGCACAAAAATTTATTGTATGCCAAAAGATCTTTGATTCGTAAATCTGATTAACATCTCAAAGGATAATAAAAACTGATGTAACAATCTTATCTAGTGAATTCCCCCTTCTGCCAAACGTGAGCCAGACTAAGGTAAAGGAAGGTTTTATGGAGGTGACAGTGGGTAGAACCTTCAAGATTTCTTCTAGAGTTTGTATTTGGCCAATTCGATTCATCCCATGTGCAGATCCAAGAGGTAATAGGTTAGATGAAATTCTCATTTTTTGCCAAAAGGAGGAGAGAAGAATATTTTTTTGGCACCACTGTCTGGCCCAAATTTCTTGACAACAGATTTTAAGATGCAACATACATGTTAAATCTCCAAATACTACTTCAATATTTATTTTCTCAAAGCAATTATTTATTCCAAGCATTCTATTTAATTAACCAAAACAAATTATGAATTGTCGAAAAATAAAATCACTGATATTTTAACCTCTAGAAATTATATGTTGTAGAAACAAAAATTGAGAGAGATGAATCACACATTATAACAGATAAATACCCAAAAAAATTCTCTATCATTCGTTAATCCGAAAAAACAGGGTTTTCAACCCACAGAGAATTACAAGGAAAAATACATTTACATGAACCTGTAACTTGGCCCCCCACTGGATGAATTCAGCCCAAGGAATTCAGCCTACTAGAAATCAGCCTCTAAGGAAACTTTGCCTAGAGAATTTTGGCCCAACAAATCGACCCTGCACCTTCTCTTCGAGCTGCCTCTGCGCCTCAGGTAATTTGGCCCTGGAAAATAGGCCACTCCAATCAAATCGACCTCCCACTCTTCAGCAACTCGGCCCTAGAAATATCCAGCAATTCAGCCTCCTCAATATGTCCTTGAATCCTCCTACACTCTTCCTCTGCGCTTCAGTCTACTGAGTGACTCACACTAGAGAAAAACACTTTCTCTTCTTTGTGTCTCCTCTCTTGTGTCTTCACCTCTCCCTTAGGCTTCTTTTTATAATCTTAATTAAGCCTAGATCCAAACCCTAATCTACCTTAAAAAAGATGTAGGAGATAATCATTGAGATCATTTCTAAGGCACTTAAATAATTAAATTATTTATCCGTGGCAAATGACTTAATGGTCCACAATAATTAATTTACTTTAATTGTTCTACTTTTCTTAAGTTAGACTTAGGAAAGAAGACATAAACCACATACTCCACCAAGCATGTAATATTCCCTCTAATTAAATTCTGCTAAGTGAGTTCCAATTTTTTGCAATTTTAAAGGTGGACCATTTTTGGGCATAACACTAAGGAAAATGGACAAGGAGGCTTCAAAACATTAGGAAGAAGGATAAATTAAATGGATGGTGGAATGTGGGGACCACCTCAAGGAGGAAATTCAAACTCCCTTGAGGAAATTCAATTTGGAGGGGAGAGAGAAGAAAGGAGGTCGAATTGTGGAGCCCACGAGGAGAGAGGAGGAGCAGCAAGTATAAATAAAAGTGGACGGCTTCATTTTGCGACTTTTGGCCATTTTCAGATCTGAACTCTAGTTTGCTTGAGCTGCTCAGCCAACTCAACTCTTGCTGCTTTGCACAAGAGATTTTCGGGCGGGAATCTCAACTCTTTCTTTGGTGGACTTCGAGTGCCACCCTAGGAGAGTCCAATCTCACATTTTTAGAGTTGTGCCGAGGTTAGCTGCAGGTGCATTCAACCAATTCTACGCGCAGACTAGGCGCAAAAGAGGAACTCGCACTACTTGGGAGAGGCAACTCCAATGCGTGAAAGCTTCCAGGTATTTCAGGAGTAATTTGCCTTAATTTTTGTTGGAGGTTTGTGGTGGATTGCAGGGTTGAATGTGGGGGCTCTCTGGCAGGAATTGTGCAGGGGAATGTGGAGTGGGAGTTTGAGAGGGGAAAGGGCTGGGTAGATTAGGGATTTTTGCAGGGATTCTAGAGGTGATTTGGAGAGCATTCTACAGCAGTTTCACAGTAGTGCGAACAGGAGGACAGATTGGGTAAAATGCATTATTTTGTGGGTTTTCTGGAGAGTTCGTTTGAAGCCAAACCCTTTCTAGGTTTTGATGGCCTTATTGAGAAAGTGCACCAGCTAATTTTTCATAATTCTCTTAGCACAGCTGAGGGCAGATTTCTCATTTTAACTTTGGCAGCAGTGGCAGAACATTTATGGGTCATCGCAAAAATTGGGGAGAAGACTTCCAGCACATTGAGCACCATTATGATCACTTGGGTTTTACCTTGCTTGTTGTAGCAATCCAAGGTTCCTCTATTCCTATCTATTTGTACACATTCGCTCAAATTAATAAAATGGCTCAGTATTTCGGTGCAATTTTTGGTAAAATCTAATAATTTGTGCCTGTGTTAAATTTTGGGTTGCTGTTCATTTTTTTGTTTTTATTATCACTTAATATTTCCACTAGGAATATTACAAAGCAACTAACTAAAGAGGCAATAAATCATCATCCACATGTTAAGACACCAAGCCTATGAAGAAGACCTTCCAAAGCTACTATAAGCTTCAACACTCCCTCCTAGCAAGAAAGGGATTCTCCACTACCCCTAGCTTGTATTTCTATTTCACAAACTTCCTCTCCACAAGAGGCATAATGAGAATATCTGCCACTTGCTCCTCTATGGAAATGTACTACAATCTCACAACACCAATCTGGACCATGTCTGTGATGAAGTGATATTTGTTCTCAATATGTTTAGACTTATCATGAAACACAGGATTTTCAAAGAACTCATTGCAACTCTGATTATCACATTGTATCATTGTTGGCCTCATCTTCAAACAAAATAATCTTACAAGCTTCTTGTGAAGCTAGACTACCTCACAACTCACCATACTCGTCACCGTGTAATTTGCCTTTGCTAAACTAAGTGCCATTGACTGTTGCTTCCCATGGTACCATGAAATCATGGCTTATCCCAAGTTGAAACAACTTCCTAATGTGGAATTTCTGTCCACGGCACTCCTAGCCCAATCAAAATTTGTGTACCCCTACAGCTCCACTCCACCAACTCTGACATATCTCAGTCCAAAATCCATCATACTTCTCAATTACCTCGACACATGCTTCATTGCCACCAAATGAACTTGTCTCAACTCCACCATGAGCTGGTTGAGTGTTTTCATAGCCAAATAGATATCTGACCTAGTGTTGACCAGATACATCAAGGAACATACAAGTTGCCTATACAGTGTGTGATCCTCCAACTCGCCTTCAGAAGCACTAAGCTTCTTTAGGTTAGTGATCATCGGTGTAGACATGCTCTTGCAATCCTCCATCCTGAATCTCCTCAAGATCTCAACTACATATCTTCCTTGCCCAAGGAAAATCACTCTTGCCTACTGCCACACCTCCAATCTCAAAAAGTATCACATCAAGTTGATCCCCTTCATTTTGAACTCTGAAGCAAGTACGTTCTTGCACATCCCTATGAGCTTCTTCGATCTTCTCAAGAAGAGATCGTCCACATAAAGTACCAAGATGAGAGGCTCACCCTCAACGTACATAGTACAAGTTAGAGTCCACCTCGCTCTTGGTGAAGCACAAACCAAGAAGATATCCGTCAATCTTGTCGTAACATGCACGTGAAGCCTACTTCAACCCATAAAGAGCCTTCTTTAACCTACATGCACTAGACCCCCTCCAATGCATCTCAAAGCCTTGAGGTTGCTCAATATACACCTCCTCCTCAATCACCTCGTTGAGGAATGCAGTGTTCACATCCATCTGATGTATACTCCACATCATCTCTAAAGAAACGGACATAACTAGCCTAATGGATGCATATTTCACGATCAGGTGTGAATGTCTCTTCATAATCCACTCCCTCCTATTGGGAGAACCCTCTTAACATTGCTATCAACTGCATGTATGATCTTGTAAATCCATCCAGAAGTGACCACTAACTTTCCCTCCGGTCTTGGCAATATGCCTCATACATACTTCCTCATGATGGAGCTATACCCCTCCACCATGGCATCACTCCAAACCTGCTCATCTGCAACCTCCTCAAAAGTGGAAGGCTCGGACTCATTGATGTTGCTTGACAAGGCCAAATAACTAGAAAATCTCACTAGGGATCTTCTCTGCCTGAAATGTGCTGCTAGGAGCCTCCACATGTTCCTTAGCATCCCTTTAGGTATGTTCGACCCATCTCTGCATCTTCCTCGTAGAGCTCGAAGGAACATCTCACTCCTCCTCCAAATCTACAAGTTGTGTCCCTAGAATAGTTTAAATACATCTCATTAATCTAATTTCATTTCATTGGATTAGTCTAATTTCATTTCATTAGAATAGTTTGATTTCAAGTTCATAGATTAGATTTCATTTTATGTTATTAGTTTAGATTTCAATGTTTGCAAAGAGTAACGAACACTATCAGACTCTCTTATGCTCTCTGTCATTGTGAACATAGCTTGATCCTTGCACGAGACCCAAAAATAGCTTGCTCGTTAACTTAGTTTAATAGGGAAAACCACTTCTATTCTCCTTATTGTGAGATTGGGGGATTAGTAAACATTGACTTGTGAAATCAGGGTAAGAGCTAGATTCTTCTAGTGTTGGATCTCCTTGCAACGAGTTGACTTGTGAGCTCTCAAGAGTACTCATTGAAGCAAAGCTTCCTCCTGTAGGATCCCCTAGCAACTTTCCTTAACCCAACGAGGAAAAGTGTAGAAGAGGAGACACACCTTAGTTAGATTTACTTTATTGTAATCACACATCTCACATTGCGCATGCATACAGATCACCACATATCCATCAATCTCATAAATCTAAATCCAAGTGAAATCTAACATAACTAAAATGTATCAAGAACATTCCACAACATTTTTACAGCATTCGGTACTTGGTTATTTTTCATTGTCGCATTTACTTTTAAGCAACATTTACTTTTGGCACTTTCATTTCCAAGTATAGGCATTTTACTTTCAAGCATAACCTCTCACTTTGAGCAATTACTTTCCACAAGCACTCTCTATTTGGAACTGGTCTCCAATTGCTATAAAATTTTCTTAAGAGTATTTATTTCATATGGTTATTATTGTTACATATCCTGCTAATGGTTGGTAATATGTGCTTATGATTGTCTCATTTGCTTGTGAAGTCATTTACATACTTTAAAGTGATATGTTGTAATTTACATTGTTGATGTGTTCTTTCATGGTTCATTAACTCCTATATATTTCTTGTTTAACTTAACTTAATCAAGCTTTAGTTTTCTTTTCACATAGGGACTACCCCCTTGGCTTCGCTAGGAGTTAGCCTAGACGATGGACTTGAGAATTGAGTGACAATTGCTCAACTAGTGACTTGCCCTCAAGGCCAAACCAAGTGGATTAAAGATTTTCTCGGCGTCATCCCAGGTGTGGATTAGGCGGCAACATTTTTTGGCATCGTTGCCAGGGATAAATATTTTTAGACCCAAAATACGACTTGTTTTTTCACTTTTCTTTGGCTTTGTTTTATGCATGTAACTTGAATTATTAGAGTTTGATTCGTGTCCTGGTGACTCCACTTAGTGAAAACTCTAAGGTATTCTACGAGAAAAAATACACTTGGATTGATTAACCCTCTTCCTGAACCTGGAACGGTTTATCAAAAGAGATCGAACAAACTCTCTTCTCATAGATTCCTTGAAAACTTCGGAGACGAATCAATCCCTAATATCCACATACTTTTTAAAGATCAAGTAGAAGCAAATAATTCTCAGGAATAAAGGGATGATTTGTATAAACCCATTGATTTTTCTAACATTGATGGTTAGCCTCATGGTATTCCTGACAAAGCCCTTGAGAAGTTGCCCCCTTTTTTAGGTAATAACCCAATAAGTGCAAAGACACACCTTAGAAACTTTAAATTTTATGTGAGCAAGTGGTGCAACAATGCAAATTATGAAGATGTAAAGATGAAACTCTTTGTCGTATCTTTGAAGAGGATGCATTGGATTGGTTCACGGAAAAGAGTGATAATGCATTCTTAAACCTCAAGCAAATCATTGATACCTTCAATAATAGATGGGGTCATAAGAAAGAGGATTGTCACTTGTTGGTTGCCTTGAGTGGAATTATGAAGAATGAGGCCATGGAAGAGTTCAACAAAAGTATCAATGATTTAATTAAGACTCTTCATTAAGATATCAAGCCTTTGAATGCTTCTATTCCCATATATTATATTGATGCATTTATGGAGACATATCAAATGAGCTAAGGAGTAAGGAACTAGCGACCCTGAAGATTGCACAAAGCTTGGCTGAGAAGATAGAGAAAACTATGCAAGCTTCAGGGAATTCAAATCTTCCTAGCTTTACAAGAGGTAAAAGTAAAGCATAAATTAAGGAAGCATCACGTGACCCTATTAAAGAGTTGACGCAAATGATAAAAACTATGGAACTCAACTAGGATCAATTGATAAATACCATGGAAATCAACCAAGCAAATTAGACAGATGCTATGTAGAATACGTTGATCGCCATGGAAAGATCATAAGTGAACAGATTCCAACCTAGGCCTAATGATAGGTGCCATACAAAAGGCCCTCAAGAGGAAAGACCACTAAATCCTTTGGAATCTACCAACTTGGTTGATCAACACCTCTCTTATTGCAAGCCTTGCCATGACCTCCACAAGGAATCCACTTGCCCCATTTTCTATCGAATTGTTGAAAGAGAAATGGCGAGACCAAGTTATACTCACTCCATGGAAAATTGGATGGAGACTATTTTAAAAAGTCAAAAAGTTAATGATGTGTCTATTACTTATAATGTTATAATATGTTTCATAATTGCGATAATGTCACTAGGATTTATGGTGAAAAGCCTACGTCGAAACAAATCCTTAGGATGGCTACGCAAAAGGAAGTGACTTATCAAAGAAGAAGTAATAAAGATCAAAGTATACCTAAAAAGTTTACTTCTACTTCAAACTTGAATTTTGATTTGGGTTGTTGGATCAGTAATGCAAAGGTTTTGGCTCCGATGTCAAAACTTCTAAAGAAACCATCTCAACTATGGCTATAGAGGTCTCTGAAGGGATAGTGAGAGAATCGAAAGGGATATTCTAGAAGATGCTTCCGTGATATTGCAGAATATGGATAGTGGCATAGTTATTGAACAACATCAACCATTCTTCATTCCTTTGTTGGTGAATTACCACCTTCTGCATAATTGCATGTTAGATTCAAGTGCATCTTCCAATGTGATGTCTAAGAGGGTCATTGAGCAATTAAACTTAAGAATATCAAGACCCTACCACAATATTTATGAAATGGGTTCGAAAAAGATTGAAGTAGATGGGTTATTAAAGGATCTACAAGTGCATCTGGCAGCCTGCCCAGATATTTCAATCACTGTGGATATTATGATCATTGATGTACTTGATGCATGGGGCATGCTCTTATCAAGGAAGTGGGTTGCAGACTTAGATGGTAGTATTCAAATGGACTTATCAAATGCTACCCTCCCAACAGTTGACAACACCTTCGTCAAGATTGATTGGGAGCTTGAAAGAAGATATCATGTTAAAAACCATAGGGATACGAATAATGAGATTGTTTATGGATCATATGAGCATGGGAGTTATGTGGTGTTGTCAAATTCTTTACCACCTATGGAAGATAAGATTAAGGATGACGAGGTTGATAAAGTTCGCCATAAGTTGGAATACTTTGATATATCAAATCTGATAGCAATACTTAAGGAATGAGACAATAAGGCAAATGACTTGACAGTCGCGGCAACATATTAGCTCACAAAGTAAAATAAAGAAAAACAAAAAAAAAAGTCAGTTTTAGACTGCCAGTACTGGACAATGTAGATCATCAACAAGTTGGCAGTCATAAAATGAATAATAAAAAGAGAACTAAATCTGGTGGCTAGATACAGGTTAGCAATGGGACAGATCATGATCCCAAATTGGTCAGAATTGGAAAAGGCACATCAGAAGAAAAAAACGGATGGATCTACCTGTGACCAGGTAAGTATTCAAGTTGTGCTTCACTGCGAATATTTGATGCCCAAGGGCAATCCTTTGTAATGTATTTTTTTCCATGCATTTAGCTTAGACATTTCATTTCAACATTTTTATTTCTTTTCAGATGGTATGACAATAATGACTTTATATATGGTGCATGTGCTTCTAATATTTTTCGTTGCGAGATGTTTATGACCATTGCAGATTATGGAGTTCTCTCAAGCTTTACTAAAGATCAAGCACATGTCCCCATGTGAAGCCAAATGTTACCTACTCAAATGTACCTAGCAAGGAACAAAGATCCCATTGCCCAATGGACAAGGCACCAATAAAAAAATTTCAAATTCAAAAGTCCAGCAGAGCAAATTTTGCCTCTTCTTTCTCTCTCTTCTTTCTTCTTCATCTATCTTCACAGTGTTGGTTTTTGGGGTAGCATCGGATGTGCTCTAGCTCCAAAACTGTGTGGAGAGGCTAGGACACATGATATCTCCAAGACCTAGAAATCGTTTGGATAAATTCCACCCGGAGCTTAAGTTATTCAAATAATTAATTATTTTAATGGGGACCCTAAGTCTAAACTTAGGGAAATTAAATAATTAAAGTGAATTAATTTAACATGTGGGTGAGAATGTTCTAAGTGACGAAGATCAAGTCCTTTCTAATCTTAGCCATCGATTAGAGATTAGATCACGGTCGTTGATTCATCAACAGGAAAAGTATAAAGGAAAGGCTTGGGGTCAGTTGGAGAACACACATAGTGAGTCTAAGAGATCGAATTCTTTTGATGGAGCAGTGCTCAAAAGAAGATCAGATCTGAGTGATTCAGAGAAGCAATGAGGGGCAGATGCAGTAATTGGTCAGAGGACCAAGAGTACATAGGAAAGCAAGGGCAGCAGAAGCAGTAGAGGGACCAGCACACCCACTAGGAGAGGTGAAGCAGACCCTAGAGAGGGTGACACAGGCCCACGCAGGGCTCACACAGGGGCTGTGCAGTGATTCCGGGAGACACTCCAGATTTAGCTAGACACTGGGGTTTCTGAGCCGAGAGGGCTGAAACTTAGTTTCTGAGAGGCAAATCAGTGCAGAGAACGAGTGACGCAGTCCTCAGCCAGACACACGTAGACCTATGCATCTACTGCGCAGAGGCAGTGCAGAGGCTACTAGGGCTTCACCAGTTTCTAATCTGGATCAGCCGAGACTTGCAGAATGAGGTAAAACTCACGATTTATTTTTGTCTGCTAAGGATTTCTCTGTTGGGTGAGCCGGATTTTGGCACCCTAGATGTACTCAGAATATTGTTGCTTAATAATATAAACCCACAGATCTATTGCACTGGTTTTCCCGCATTGGGTTTTTCCAGGGACATTTGTCTGAAAAATATGTGTCCTTTGTCTGAATGCTTTACTTATTTTTCAGTACTTGATCTGTATAATTGTGTAGGCTGCAGTGTATTTGCATTAGTAATTTTACTGAATATTCAAAAAAATAACATGTATTTTAATAAGACAAGTAGGCAATGCACATCAGATTTCTGCAGTAGGATTTCTGTAACTTAGATTCAGAAATTTTCACACAGTCTATGCAAATTTTGTACCCCCATGGGGGAATTGTAAACAATGTCACTAGCATGATGAACTTGAAGTGTCACAATCACTTGAAGTGAAGTGACTAAGCAATAAGGTTGAGTTAAGACACAATTGGAGGTCGAGTTTGTCTCACCCATCAAGGTCTAGTTGGCTGCCATAAAGAGGGTCGAGTTCACCCCACAAATTGTGTTACGAGTTGGCTCTTCAAGCTCACGGATTTGGAGACATAGCAGGTTGTGTGTACTTGTGGTTGCCTCACAAGTTAGAGAAGGAGATGAGTGGGAGTTCATTCCCCCATTCCCCGCACACTTTGTACACTTGTCTCTCCCTTGACTACACATTGCTCCTTGAGAGCCTACATTGCCCCTTTTGTTACATACGCATTCCTCATGAAAAATACTCATTGCCACATGGAGAACTCATGTTTCTCTTTGAGGTTTGTCATCTTGCCACTTGGGTGATTTGAACTTACCTTGGGATCATCAAATGCATTGGGATTTTCTCCCACTTTGTTATTAATTGAAGAGCTCCCCTCTCTTGCAAGTAGTATTTAAGCTTGAGAGCTTGGGGAAGTGCTGCTAGTTTGTAATTGTTCCATCATTTATCAATAAAGAAAAGGCTTTGGAGGCTCATGATCTTGTGAATGGTGTGGTTTTCGTGGCTCTTCATGAGGTAACCTTGTTGTGCTTTCATTTCATTGCATTAAGATTGTAGCTTAGGCCTTGATAGGGACATTGTTGTCCAAAGGAGAAGACTAGCAATTGTTTGTTATCTTCATGTTAGTTTGCATTCTAGAATTGAATATTATATGTATTTCTCCGTTGAATACCATGTTTACTCCTTTCACTATGTAAGGTACACCTATGTCTACTAAATTTTGGGCAAGATCATAAGCTTTTTACAAGTTCCTCTAGCTTAGAGACTGTAGACCTTCTCGGTTGGAGCAACCATCTTCTTGCACCAAAGAAGCATTATTCCCACTTGGACTCAACTGCCTTCAAGTTCCTTGAAAGGCCCATAACACTCTCTTCTTTCCTCTCAAAAAATTCTAAAAATTTCTCCAACAATTCTTGGTTCTAAGTATGAGGGGTTTCCGTAGTGCATTATATTAGATATCATTTTGGGATTCAACTGTGTTAATTTAGTCATTCATGTATGACCATTTCCATGAGAGATAGTCGTAACTGACTAATATCTCATGATTTTTGAATAGTCCACTTAGCACTCATTGCATCGGGTGATGCTCACAGGGGTGAAGAAGTGGGATTGAAAATAGTGAAATGAATCACATAGCGTCAATCATCACTTCCGGAGCTTGCACCCGGTAACCAAGACTTCCCAGGAGGTCACCCATCCCAGAACTCCTCTAGCTCAAGCGCACTTAACTGTGGAGTTTTCCCCACAATCAAGCCCACTTAGCTTGCTACCCCATTTGCAAAACCTTAACAACTATTGTGCCTCGTGAACCATTCAAGAAGAAGTCCCTTTACTCTTAGATGAATGTTACGACTATCTCTCATGGAAATGGTCATAGATGAATGACTAAATTAACGCAGTTGAATCCCAAAATGATATCTAATTCTTGGTTCTATTTCTAAGTGCTAATATTGTTTAAATCCAGCATTTGAAGACCTCTGTAATATTCCTAGTGGAAATATTAAGTGGATAACAATAGCATATACTATAAACAGCAACCAAAATTTTGTATGCACAAACAAATATCAATTAACACAGAAATTGGCACCAAAAAAAGTCATTTTATTGATTTTGAACAAAAGAGTACAATATAGATAAGAGAAGTGGAACCTGGGCTTGCTACAGCAGGAAAATCCAAACCCAGGTTACAATTTAGTTTCCCAAGTGCAGGAACATCCTCTCTCAAGCCCTGCGCTGACCCAAAAAAAAAATTGTTGCTGGTGTTGGGAAGAAATTGGGAAACTGGCCTCAGGTATGCTCTATTTGTATTGGAAAATTAAATGAATCTCAACAATTGATCTCAAGTGAGTTAAGATCTAATCTCAAGCGTCAATCACTTTAGAGATTAGGGTTGTGAATTTGGTCAATAACTCAAACTTACAAAAGAAAGGCTAAGCTAAGGGAGAAAACACATCTAGTGAACACAAAACAATGAGATAGTGAGATCTCAGTGATTGGGTGGAGAAGGACAATCATCCAAGTGTGCAGGCTCCAAGGAAGAGTAGAAAGGGCAGCAAGGGAAAAAATCCATATCATCCAGCAAGATCAAAGGACAAGTTTTGAGGGCTTGATCAGCTGCATAATTTCTAGGCTTTTGTTGTTTATAACTTTATATTATTCCTCAAAAGGCCATTTTCCCAAAAAGAGAGCCCTTGTACGCTGAAGATCATTTATTAATGAAACAACATATTTGAAGGGCCGAAATCCATGTGTGCAGGTGTATAAGATTGATGTCATATTTGCTTCCATTGTTTATCTTTTATTTATTGTTAAAATTTCAACAGATTCTTTTATTCAGTAGATTTGTAGTAACAATTAATTTTTCTAGCAAGGTTTTTACTAGAGAATAAATTCATAGTAGCTGGGTTTAGAAACTAACAAATTAAGCACCATGCAGTTATATTCCATCATGATATCAACAATATCTTGATGTCTAAAATTGATAAATAAAGATCTTATCATTAAACTTATTTGCCAAGACCAAGTACTAATCCATAATGAGTAACTAAAATGTATTGAAGTGAGTTATGCAACTTTCATCACCGAAGATGTTACATATGAATTCCAATCAAGAGGAATGTTCTTGCACTTGAATAAGAGGGAAAAGCATCACAGTTCTATTCAAGCAAATCAATAATAGATACTGATCCTCCCAAGTGAGCAAGGAAAATTGCAAATCAATGCCACACATGAAACCTAGTTGGAACACTATGAAAGGTATTCCTTCTATTGTCAAGCAAACATTAGCTAGCATCACAGCCTACTATCATACAAAATTGAAAAACAATTTTTCATCTGATGACAAATTCTTATCGCAAAATTTGCTTAAATGTTGTAACCTAATTATAAATTGAATTCCCTCTTGTTAGAAATCAACCTCGCATATGGAAATGAGATATATGTCCTCACATTACCCATAAAATGTTTGCAACAAAATGGAAGAGCTTGTGCCCCATAGCAAGCAAAATATACCAATTTAATAAGTTTAAGGTCCAAGGATCAACACGCCTTTTGAATTTGTATCTGCACAATCCTTCAAAATTATGGTCGAGCAGGTTTGCAATCCCAACCCAAACATAAGGATGATTTTTTAAGAAAGTTGAAAATTTTATATTTGACACTTGTAGTAGGAAACTAGCTCAATGTTCAAAGGCAAACAGTACAATTTGTGTTCTACTGATGCATAAAAATGAAAATATAGTGCAGCTTAAAACGTTTCATCCATATCAAATCCTATCGAAAACAAAATTCCATTTCATTTCCTTGTAGTTAAAGAATGAAGAGCAAGTGCAATACTCGAAAGTGCTTAAATCATGCCCACTGTATCTCACAATACATCGAAGATAAATATCTTTACTGGATATCTGAAAAAGGTTAGCATTCATCTCGCACTCTCCATTTGTGATTAGTGTAGCCATATTATCCGGATACTGAATTTTACTCTAAGATCATAGAGTACACAACTTCTTTGGACACCTTGACTACTGATGTCCATGTATAAGCAATAATTAAGACTAAAGATGTATATATCAATAACATGATATTAAAACCAAAACAAGTAACGGTCAATATGACAGGGGCCTACTAAAAAGTTAAAAAACAAAAAAAAATATAGTAAGCTGCCTACCGAAAAATTGGTATCGACGTAAACCAACAAAAATCCCTTCTTTTGCCAGCCTATGATATGTGTTTCTTTGCTGTATGCTTGGCTTATATTTGTAATATGCATTTCTATTATTTTCATTTTGCTCTACTTCCTCTCGAAGCAACTCCTCAGCAAAGTGGACTTGCAGGACATTTGAATCGCCTAAAACTCTTTGCAAATGAGTTCCAGTACTGGCCAAAGATGGGCCCTGAGTGACAAAAGCAAAAATAAATATTAAATAGCAAGCTATTTTCAATTCAATTGTTCTTTAACATAAGTAAAATATATTCTTCTGAAAACTCCCGTAGTAATATCCAAATGTTGTAAAATAACATTGCTTTGTATGAAAACTACTTTCTACAGAAGCATTTAAATTTAGTGAACCTCTTATCAAATAGTATACAGAATGTGTGCATTTAGACCAATCAACGACTTGATGGAACAACCCTGCATATAAGTACAGTTGATATAAAACAGGATTCATAAACTACCAATCTAATTGGTTTCTATATTATAAATGGGGCAGTCCATTATAGAGTAAAACTAATTACCAGATCGACCATACTTTATTAGAAGCAGGAACTTTAAAACATTTATTATTTCAATATGAATTAGCAAATAGTGTTTGGAGATAGATCCCTACTAAACCGGGATTATGACATCAATTTCGACTGCAACATGACTACCTGATTAGATAATCAACCATGAGTATTATTGTCTTGGAATCTAGGCAGGTATCATTACTGACGAACTAAGCGCCTCCTCGTCCTAGCATTCTTGCAATTCACCTCAGTCTTTACCAAGTTTTGAGAAATTGAAGGGAAGTCTCACCATAGTTTAAGCATATAATTAAAATTTACCAAGACCACTTTGTCTCACACACTCACATTACGTTGTCTCATCTTGCATTTGTATATTGTACAAATTGAATTGTGAACATTTCATTTTGACTGCAAGCATTGTTCTTACATTGCTCTTTTACTTGTCATCTTAATTACATATCCATTGTCCTTTGATATTGTTCTATCTTATTGGAGCATCTATCTTAGAACTACAAGTATAAGTTTTATCTATCTTGCAAGTCTTTCTATCGCTCGTATTTTAATCTTGTACTTGATCTTTTGTTCCAATGCTTGTCTTGCAGCATTGCCTGTCTTGTAGCTTGAAGCATCATTTTCTTATTTTTGCAAGAATTGTAAATTTATCTGAGCATTGTTTATAAGACACTGGTCTCTC
Organism: Pinus albicaulis; assembly: GCA_034641835.2. Classification (NCBI taxonomy): domain Eukaryota; kingdom Viridiplantae; phylum Streptophyta; class Pinopsida; order Pinales; family Pinaceae; genus Pinus; species Pinus albicaulis. The sequence goes on along the minus strand of CM076575.1, from coordinate 925,276,515 downwards.
ATCTTTTATCTAACTGGATGCCATGTTGATTTAATCGAATCTATCCCATTAATATTTGCTCATTAATATTCATACTTGCTAATCAATCTTTAATTCAAATTATATTGAATGGTAATTGTCTTGCCCTTTATCTCCTAGAACTTGTTGTCTTCAACAAGTTTTCCTTTTATAATCATATTTAGGGGCTACCCCCAATAGCTTACCTAGGAGAGAGCTTAAACGGAGAGTTGGGAATAGGTGACAGCCCCTTCTCTTAGCGATGCACCTTGAAGACTACACCTTGTGGGGTTAAAGACTTTTCCCACATTTAGGTGTATATCTTAGGTGACCACATTTTCTGCCATTGTTGCCAAGGAGAAGTTTTCTTTGACTCAGTTTTTTGACTAACTCTTGGTTTTAGCATTTTGGACCCTTAGATCAAAATTTCTTTTCGACTGGCGACTCCACTTGTTTCATCTTCCACAAGAGTGTATACTAGAAGGAATCCAAGTAGCATAGTTAATCCCACTCCAGATCCCGAAAAGTTTTTTAGAGTGCAATTGAATAGGCTCTCTTCTCATAGACTTCTTGTTAATCTCGGTCAGGAAGCTATCTCTGATATCCATTTGCTTTTTCAGGGTCAAGCTCAACCATACATCATGGATGACTTGTTTTCCCCCTGTAATTTTGCTAACATTTAGGACTATCCGAATGCTATTCTGGAAAAATCCATCAAGAAGTTGCCTTCTTTTCAAGCCGATAATGTGATCAATGCCAAAACTCACATTAGGAATTTTAATCTTTGTGTGAGTAAGTGGTGTACCAGTGCTAACCATAATCATGAGGATGTGAAGATGAGGCTCTTCGTCCTCTCTCTTGAGGAGGATGCTCTAGAGTCTAGACTGGTTCACAGAGTTTCCTGATAATTCATTTGATTCATTGCAATCGATCATTAGTTGTTCCTTTAATGATAAATATGGAGATAAAAAGGACGAAAGGCACTTACACTATTAGTCGCATAAAGAAGAATGAAAATGAGACTGTGGAGGAGTTTAATAAGAAGTTTAATGATATTGCAAAGGATCTACCACAAGATTATAAGCCTCCCGAGAAGTCCCTTTTGGTTTATTATATTGATGCATTTACAATCAATACTTCCTATGAGCTAAGACACATTAAGCCTAACGATGTGAAGGCTACCCAGACTTTGGCTAAAGAATTGGAAAAGAGTAGGAAAGCATCTAGGAAGTCTGAAATTCTGAGCTTTCCTAGGTGTCATGTAAATTTTTGTAGATGTTCTATGCTGGATGCAACTTTACTTTTTATCCCAATAACAGTCAGCAATCACATAAACAAGAAAGTAAAATGCTGATAGAACATACCAATAGATCGACAGAAGACAAGCCAAAATATATAAGTATGTTGGTGCGTTACGGCGGTAAACAGGATGCTTCAACCAGCAAAGTCTCACTATGGTCAACCAACCAGAAGTGTCACACAACCCTCTAGGACAGCCAGATCAATCAACCCCAAAAGTCAACGAAAGTCAATGTTGTCAGTCAATGGTCAACGCAAACAGCAACAGCAAGGTCAACGCAGCCAAGTCAAAGTCAACGTCCAGCGTCGGGAATTGTGTCAAAAAATGCGGATTGAGGAAATCAAAAGATTGGGAGAGTTTCAGGTCAATTTGACCATGCGTTGACCAAAGTCAACGCTGGTCAATGCTGCAGTAGAAACCCTAGGTCGAAAATAGAATTTTTCTCCTTGCTGAAATTTCCCACGTGTGAAGAGAAGAGCCTCCAAGGTGATCGAACCAATTAGATGATGAGAGAGAATGTGTGAGGATGTGATGAGTGAAAATGTCCTCCAACGTTGACCAATTTATATCCATCAATGAGGGTGTGTGACACAACTGCTGGGGCTCCAAACCTTAAGGCCGACCTGCACATATTTTGAATAAATTCAAAATAAATGTTCTGCTCATCAGATCAAGATGATCTTTAGATCGATCTTGCACCTCTCCGAAAGAGGAGTCCAATAAAAATATTGGCATCTTCATCTGAGCATCACAACAAGGAGTTTGGACCTAGTTGTCCAAAATTTACACTCCCTCTCAGTTAGGGAGAACTCCATCCACCTGTGCAATCCAAACATCATGCGTCATCCCGTCGTAACTTGCTTTGCTGGCTTCTTTATTTCAAAACAGAAATGCGTCACTCACAAAGACATCATTCCCGGCTGACAGATTCAACCCAGAGATACGAAACCTCTATAGGACTCAGAGAGTCTCATACCAACCCGAAGTTGGTTCATCTGACCCAAAGTAAGTAGGAGGTCCGAAACCTCACTAGACTTGATCCCAAATCAAGTGGTTGGACACGTGCCATCCTAGATAAAGAGTACGGCAATCTCTGATGCATCCATCAGTATTTGCTACTAGTCTCTAGCTTTTCCCACCTCACTGGCCAACTAAGACGTACTTCCCATGAGCCCTGAACTCAATGGGTAGGATGCATATGGGGCACAGATCATGAGAGATGAACCTACTCAATCATCATAACGGTGGGGTAGAAGCACACCAACAAGGTTCGGCAAGCCAAGCCCTGTGGTTGCTTATAGCTCTGAGAAGTTATCCCTAAAGCCCCCCAGAGTTCCCAAAGCTCATCGTCCAATAGGACCCTCAGAATAGGGTCGTTCCACGATACCAAGATTCTCACGGAAGGTTAGGAAATTGACCTTCCCCAGGGGCTTTGTGAGAATAGCCGCGACCTGCTCATCAGTTCCTATATGATCGATCCTTATGGCGCCTCGTTGTACCATATCTCAGATAAAGTGGTACCTGATATCAATATGCTTGGATCGATCATGGAACACGGGATTCTTAGACAACCGGATCCCACTCTGGTTATCACAAAGTATCACGACGATATCTAGCTCATGCCCAAACAGCTCACTGAAGAGCTTTCGCAACCAAACTGCTTCACAACATGCCATACTTGCTGCAATGTATTCGGCCTCCGCGGTGCTCAAAGCCACCGCCTTCCGCTACCTACTGATCCATGATATCAAAGCAAAACCAAGTGTGAAGCAGCATCTCGATGTGCTCTTACGATCCACCACACTATCAGCCCATATCCATGGAGTGTCACGCTCCCGGCAGTGTATCTTAGCCCATGGTTTATCGTGCCCCGAAGATATCTCAACAGATTCTTGGCACCAACCCAGTGAAAGTGATGAGGCTCAACCATATGTTGACTCAAAGTGTTCACTGCAAAACATACGTCCGGACGAGTGTTCTCACCGCCCGGGGCTACGAGTTGACGATGATACGCTAGGATTTTCTAGCACGGGACGCCGGCTGTGCCACCCAACTTCTTAAAGTTGAGCTCCATCGGTGTCGACACGGACTTGTAATCCACCATACTAAATCTTTCCAGAAGCTTCACAATGTATTTTCCTTGAGAAAGGAAAATCTCGCCAGGTCTCTGCCAGAACTCCAGGCCTAGGAAGTAGTGCATCAGTCCTAGGTCTTTCATCTCAAACTCAGCAACGAGCTCCCTCTTGCACTGATGAATGAGAGGGTCAGCACCTGTCGAGAAGAGGTCGTCCACATACGACACCGAGAATGAAATTTTCTCTATCAACCTTGAAGTAAAGGTTCGGATCAGCATTACTATGAGTGAAGCCCAGCTTCATCAGGTAGCTATCTATCCTCTCGTACCAAGCTCTGGGTGCTTGCTTCAACCCATAGAGGGCTTTCTTCAACCTGCAGACATGGGTGTCCCGATCCTGGACTTCGAACCCCAGAGGTTGCTCCACATACACTTCTTCCTTTATCGCACCATGCAGAAATGCGGTCTTCACATCCATCTGATGAAGATTCCATCCTTGCATAGCAACAAGGGCTATGATAGAGCGGATGGTGGTATATCGAGCCACAGGTGCAAATATATCATTATAGTCTACGCCTTCCTTTTGAGAGAAGCCACGGGCAACGAATCTTGCCTTGAACTTTTCAGCACTTCCATCAGATCCATGCTTGATCTTATAGAGTCATTTCGAGGTGACAACTGCTTTGTCCTCTGGTCTTGGAACCATATCCCAGACATCATTCTTCATAATCCACTCATATTCTTCGTGCATAGCATCCTTCCAAACTTGATGCTTTACGGCTTCTTCAAAAGATCTAAGCTCAGATTGTATGATTGTAGTCATGGCTGCTAGATACCCTTGGTATCTATTTGGCTTCTTGCTTTCATGGAATATCCCCCTTGGGGCCATATGTCCCTCGGCATCCTTGAGAGTGTCCTTGAGACATGATGGTCTCTTCCTCATTGAAGGAGGTGGATCAATAAGGTCCATCGGTCCTTCAACATCGTGCATCGTCTCATCCTTCGGTCCTTCTTGATTTTCAGGCCTTGCTTCATGATCTTCCTCAGATCTCGAAAGATTGACTACTTTCCTCAGGGAAGCATCTTCGTCAAAGGTAACATCGTGGCATATCTCCACTTCCCTTCGACCAGGCACATAGACTCTATAGGCCTTCGAAGTTTTGCTATAGCCCACAAACATTCCCTTCTTTCCAGAAGCATCCAACTTGCTCCTCTTCTCCTTCGGCACATGAAAACAAATAGGACATCCAAAAACTCTAAAATGTGAGACGTCGGGTTTCTTACCAGAGAAAACCTCTTCGGGAGTTTTGGAGTCCAGAGCAGAATGCGGGCATCAGTTTTGTATGTACACAATAGTGTTCGCAGCTTCTCCCCACAGAAACTTCGGAAGACCTTGGTCACATAGCATGGCACGAGCAGCTTCCACAATGATCCTATTCTTTCTTTCAGCAATGCCATTCTGCTCAGGAGTATAGATAGTTGTGGTCTCCCTCTTGATGCCAGCTTCTCTGCAAAAGTTCTTGAACTCGTTCGTCTCATATTCAATGCCATTATCGGTCCTCAATACCTTGCTCTTCTTCTTTGTCAGATTTTCCACCAAGGCGTTGAAGGTATGGAACCACATGAAAGCCTCATCCTTCTTCTTCAAGAAGTATATCCAGGTTTTGCGAGAGAAGTCATCTATGAATGTCATATAATAAGAACATCCTCCCAAGGATGTCACGGGCAGCATACCAAACAGATTAGAATGTATCAATTGCAAGACATCAGATGTCTTTGTGACACTTGACGGGAAAGGTCCCCTTGTATGCTTTCCTTCAGCACAACCCTGACATACACCTTCATGATTATTTGAGAACTTGGGCATCCCCGTCACCACCTTCCTTGCTTCGGGAAGGGCTTTGTAGAGAAGGTGTCCAAACCTCTGGTGCCATAGTTCAGTCTGTCGGACAGTATCACACTTCATCGCTCCCAGTGGACTTCCTCCAACCTAGTAGAGTGTATCAACTCTAAACCCAATCGTGATAGCTTCCCTGAAACTATTATTCCAGATACGCACCTTCCCATCAACGAATGCCACATTGAAACCTTTGTCTTCCATGGCCGAAATAGACACAAGGTTCTTATTCAAATCAAGTACATATAGTACATCTTGCAAGCGGAGGACTTGACCTTGAGACAAGTGGAGGGTCACAGTCCCTGTCCCTTTCACGGGATATGTGGCATTATCTCCAAGGATAATTTTCAGATTAACATCCCTCTCAACCATATCAGAAAGTGCTTCCTTGAACCCAGTGATGTGCCTTAAGGCACCACTATCTATCAACCAGACATCCATAGTGTCAGGTGGAGATGCAGCAGAGAGGGCAGATACAAGAATGTATTCATTTCTTTTATCATTAACAACATTTGATTCCTCATACCTAGAATTTCTCGACCTTTTGAAAGGTTGCCCATTTCCACCAAAGGAAGCCTTCCTCTTTCCTTTGAACTTGTTGCTCTTTGATTGCCATTCCTTTGGTTGTTGTTGTTGTTGTCATCATCATCGGGAGAATCCTTCTTGAAAGGGCATTCTCTAGCATAGTGTCCAGGCTTGTGGTAAGTGTAACATTTGTCTTTCTTTCCTTGGGCCCCTGCTCTTCCTTTGTTCTTCGGACCACCAAAGTTCTTCTCCTTAGCACAAGCAGTGAAGGCAGCATTTCCTTCATTTTCATATTCAATTATCCTTGTTTCTTCTTGTACGCATCTCAATAGTACTTCGTCAAAATCAAGTATGACATTGTTATTGAGAATGGTAGTGTTGAATACATGCCATTTAAATGGGAGACCTCCTAGTGCGGTGAGAACCATCTCTTGATCAGCGATTGTCTCCCCAATAGCCAGAAGATTATTCCTAATTTCGGTCAGCTTCAGAAAATATGATTGAACAGACTCATCCCTGCCTTTCTTCAGATTCTTCAATTGGTTCTTGAAGAATAAAACTAGATTCGCATTGTTGGCCTTGAACATGTTGACCAACTTATCATACATCTCCTTGGATCATCAACTTTGCTTTGATTTCCCCCTTCTTGTGCTTTGATTTGGCAACAGCAGTTGCAGTGAATGGAGGCTCTTGGATTTTACCCTGCACATGGTCCATGACATCTTGATCTTCCAAATTAAGATCCAGTGTCATCTTCCAGGCATGGAAGTCTTCCTTCCCAGTCAATTTGTCATCAACCATAAAGCCATTGTAGTTTGAGGAACCCATCCTCTTCTTTGGTGATTGCTACAAACTAGGGCTTTGTCTTCACCTCAGCTCTAATACCATGTAAAATTTTGTAGATGTTCTATGTTGGATGCAACTTTACTTTTTATCCCAATAATAGTCAGCGATCACATAAACAAGTAAGTAAAATGCTGATAGAACATACCAGTAGATCGACAGAAGACAAGCCAAAATATATAAGTGTGTTGGTGCGTTACAGCGTTCAACAGGATGCTTCAACCAGCAAAGTCTCAATATGGTGAGCCAACCAGAAGTGTCACACAACCCTATAGGACAGCTAGATCAGTGAACCCCAAAAGTCAACAAAAGTCAATGTTGTTAGTCAACGATCAACGCAAACAGCAGCAGCAACAAGGTCAACGTAGCCAAGTCAAAGACGTCCAACCTTGAGAATTGTGTCAAAAAATGCGGATTGAGGAAATCGAAAGATTGGGAGAGTTTTAGGTCAATTTGACCATGCGTTGACCAAAGTCAACATTGGTCAATGTTGTGGTAGAAACCCTAGGCCGAAAACAAAATTTTTCTCCTTGCTGAAATTTCCCACGCGTGAAGAGAAGAGCCTCCAAGGTGATCGAACCAATCAGATGATGAGAGATAATGTGTGAGGATGTGATGAGTGAAAATGTCCTCCAACGTTGACCAATTTATATCCATCAATGAGGGTGTGTGACACCACTGTTGGGGCTCCAAACCTTCAGGTCGACCTGCACATATTTTGAATAAATTCAAAATAAATGTTTTGCTCATTGGATCAAGATGATCTTTAGATCAATCTTGCACCTCTCTGAGCCAATAAAAATATTGGCATCTTCATCTGAGCATCACAACATGGAGTTTGGACCTAGTCGTCCAAAATTAACAGGTCATCATAAGAATGAGTCGAAAGGTAAAGAAGTTGAAAGTGATCATATTAAAGAATTGACACAACTCATTAAAACCATGCAAGTTGATCATTCAAATCAAATGACCGCCCTCCAAAATCGTTTGATTAATATGGAGAAGTCTCAAGGAAATAAGTTTCAAAATAATAGAAGTAATAATGAATGGCAAAAGAGAGGCCCTCTTAATGAGAAAATACCGCCAAAACCGCTTGAGTCTACAGATGTTGTTGATCAATCTTTGCCATTTTGTAGACCTTGTGATAATTTTCATGATGAGGCTACTTGCCCCTTTGTGAAAAGAAACATTGACAGTGGAATGGTAGGGATAAGTGATCAGAGTAATGTTTATGGTAAAGAACATCACTTGTCTACGGAGAACTGGATGGAAATTGTGGAGAAAAAACATGATGTGAAAACACTCCAATCTTCTTATAGTATTAATAATTTTAACAATGAAAAGGATATGGTTACTAAGTTGTACGGAGAGAAGCCTTCTCCAAGACAAGTCTTGGAGATTGCAAAGGATAAAGGATTAACTTACCAACGGAAAAATAAAGAACAAAGTGAGACTCAAATTGTCCCCAAATTTTCTAACCTTGGTTTGAATATTGACTTAGGAGGTTGGATTAATAATGCAAAGATATTGGTTCCTATCACGGAGATATTAAATATCCCCTCTCAAAAGTCTAAGCTATTGAAGGCTATTGATGCTCCTCGTATTGATGCTTCTCGTGGAAAAGGTCTTGAAGAGGATGCTTTGGTGTTTTTGCAAAGTCTGGATTCAGATAGTAAAGATCATCAAACATTTTACCTTACCTTGCTTGTCAATGGTTTTCATTTGTATAGTTGCATGTTGGATTCAGGTGCATCAGCTTGTGTCATGACCAAGACGGTCATGGAACAACTTAACTTAAGGGTCTCTAGACCATATCACAACATCTGCTCCATGGATTCCAAGAGGATTAAAGTTCATGGTTTGATTAAGGACTTGAAAGTTCATTTGTTTGTTTAACCCGACATAATGATCGTTGTGGACATTGTTGTGATTGATGTGCCTGATGCTTGGGGCATGTTGTTATCAAGGAAGTGGGTTGTTGATCTAGGAGGGAGTATTCAGATGAATATGTCTTACACCACTATTTCCTCACCTAAAGATAGTGGTTTTGTTAGACTTGATAGGGAGCTTGAAAGGAGATTTCATGTGGAAGACCCCATGATGCCAAATAATGAGGTTATATCTGAAAGCATTGGGAACTATTCTATCTGTCTAACTCTATAGTTCTTTTGGATGAAAAGGTCGATGATTTGAAGAATCAAGTATGGCATATGAACTTCGATGGTGCATATGCTAAGCATGGTTAGGGTGTTGGAGTGGTCCTTAAATCTCCCCTTGGTCACATTTTTAGGTTTGCCTATAGATTGGAGTTTGAAGCTACCAACAATGTGGTTGAGTATGAAGCACTTTTGGTGGGTCTTGAGTTGGCGAGAGATTTGAAGGTTAAGTTGCTTAGTATCAAGGGAGACTCTGATCTTGTCATTATGCAAGTCAAAAATAAGTTTGCTTGTAAGAATGATAGGCTCAGGAAGTATCGAAATGCGGTCTGGGACACTATGGAACTTTTTGATGCTCTTAATATTGAGATTGTCCCTAGAGAGAAGAATCTCCATGTTGATGAACTTGCAGTAGCAGCATCCAGTTTGCAAATGTTTGATGGATTGGTGAATGATAAAGTTAAGATGGAAGTTATCTTTAGACCTTCAATTCCTGATAATGTTGAGCATTCGCAAGTGTTTGATGATGAAAGTCAAGTAGTTCGTTTTCTTAATAATATAGAAGAATTCGAAGATTTTAACATTGGCTATAAGGAGGAAGGATATAATTATACTCAAAGTGATGATATAACGAATCCTACTCCCAAAGGATAGTTAGCCTTGGAGCGACTCTTTGATAGGCATGATCCCACAAAGAGGAAAGAAGAAAAGAAATTTGATCTAGGGGAATTCATAGAAGCAAATATTGGTATCACTGAGGATTTGAAGATTGTAAAAATTGGTAAAGGTACTAATGATGAAGAAAGGAAGAAGTTAATTAACTTCCTTCGTGAATATTTAGATGTTTTAGAAATTTCTTATGATGAGTTAAAAGGTTACAGGGAATATGTTATGGAACATACTATCCTTTTGAAGGATGAAAGTGCTAAACCATTTCGTCAAAAACTTTGGCAAATCAATCCTAAGTTACCCGCCTTGGTGCAGAAAGAGCTTCAGAGGATGCTCACAGCCAGAATTATCACACAAACTCGCCATTCATCATGGCGTTCAAATTTGGTGATTGTTGGAAAGAAGAATGGAACAATGAGACTTTGTGTTGATTTCAGAAACCTTAACTTAGCCTGTAAGAAAGATAATTACCCTTTGCCTGACATGGAGACTATGTTGCAAAGAGTAACAAGGTCAGGCATGATGTCATTGTTAGATGGTTTCTTAGGTTACAACCAAGTCTGGGTAAAGAAAGAAGATGACATAAGACTACTTTCACCACGCTGTGGGGAATGTTTGAGTATATCAGGATGCCTTTTGGGTTAACCAATGCTAGAGAAACTTTCCAAAATGCTATGGAATATGCCTTTAAGGGCTTAATTGGAAAAATTATTGAAATATATCAAGATCATCTCATGGTGTTTCCAAAAGATGGAATTAGTCATATAGATCATATCAGGTAGATTTTTGACAGGTGCAGGGAATATGGAATCTCCTTGAATCATGCTAAGTCTGTGTCTTGAGTAACTAAGGGGAAATTACTTGGTCACATCATTTATAGGGATGGGATCAAGATCGATCTTGAAAGAGTTGAGGCGATTCAAAAGATTCCATTGCCTCATAACATTAAGTCCCTTCAATCCTTCCTTGGGAAGATTAACTTTCTAAGGAGGTTTATTCCAAAATACGTGGAGTTTGTTAAGCCTATTCAAAGTCTCTTCAAGAAATATGTGAATTTTATATGGAAAGAGGAAGGAAAAAAGGATTTTCATGAAATTAAGGGTTCCATTGCGAAGGCCCCTGTTCTAGTTAGTCTGGATTATTCTAAGGAATTTACGATATTTTCTTTTGCTTCAAAGGATACTATAGTGGGTGTTTTACTTCAAAATAATAAGGTCAGTCATGAGCAGCCGATTGCTTTCATGAGTAGGTTGCTTCAAAGTTCCAAGTTGAATTATTGTACTACAGAAAAGCAAGCTTGCGCTTTGGTCAAATCTCTTAAGCATTCTAGAACATATGGGCTATTCTAAAGTAATTGCTTATGTCCCACATTCTGCAATTAAAGATGTATTAACTCAGACTGATTGCTTAGGTACTCAAGCTAGATGGATCACGAAGATTCAAGAATATGATTTGGAGATTAGACCCACTAAGCTCATTAATGGCCAAGGATTGGATCAAATTTTGACTGAAGGTAATGAGAAGGCATTAGGCCTGATTTGTTAGAATAGTTTATCGAAAGTTTCAACTTCACCTGAGCTTCAAAGGTTAGGAGAACTTGAGTGGTATAAGGGCATCATTTATTATTTTCAAAATCTTACATGTCCTAGCCACTTAGTCACTCATAAGACAAGAGCACTAAAGGGGTAATACTTATTATATTGCATCATGAAATATGGTCTTGGATGGAGGAATCCTGAAGGGGTAATACTTGAGTGTGTAGATGATGTTGAGGCAAAAAAGGTTATTTATGAGTTTCATACAGGATTTTGTGGTGGTCATTACGCTACGAAGACTATTTCCCACAAAATTCTTAGAGCTAGTTATTATTGGCCTTCGATTTTTTCATATGTGCATAGAATTGTTAGAAGTTGCCAAGCATGTCAACTATTCACTGGGAACCAGAAGTTAGTTGCCTTGCCCTTACAACCAGTGGTTGTTGAGGCCTAAGTCACATGGTTTGAGTTCAGGTTCAGCGACTATTAAGTTCGATTCAGTTTTGAATTCTCTAATAAGGTTCGAATGGGGTTCAGCTTTAGGTTCGTCTATATATTTTTTCATGATATATATATATATATATATATATATATATATATATATATATATTCATAATCTTTACAACTTTAACCAAATTAAATATACATTTTCAGAATTCTAATAGAATATAATATACATTTCAAATTTCAAATGTTAATATTAAATTTTCCAATGGTTAAACTTCCTACAGATAAGCAGATGTTTACCTATGATCATGTTGCTTAAGTATTTAAAGGTTTCAAGAGAGGAAGGAATTCCTCAAGAGTCAAAGCCACAGATGTTGCTAATCAAATGTACCAGTTACTTCATTTTATAGGAGATGTTGATTATGATGCTAGCTACGTTGTTATCTATGGATCCATCCAATCTTATCAGCATATTTACATGCGTTTCTGAATGAATGCATAGAACAAGGGGCTCAATAATCATTGTGTCCACGAGCTCACAGGCTACAACAATGTTCGAATATGTACGACATCCACACGCTACAAGCACAGCAAACTTCGGAATATATAGTCAACAACAAATTTACAAAATCGTGAATCCACCAGCCTTCGATAGCAAACGAGTTACAATAATGCCAATGTGTTGTCGGGCCTACATAGAAAAAGTCTTTTCGTGCCCAAAAAACCCTAACTATTTACGAACCTCACGAACCTAAACTTTTTTCCTTTGAAATTCGTCTTTTCATTCAGGTTCAGATTCGATCTGGTTCGACTGGTGATTTAATTCGGATCAGGTTCGGGTTGGAATTTGAGGTTTGGCTTTGAGGTTCGCTGAACCTCAATGAATTTCAAAATTTTTTCAAGTTCGCCAAATTCCGACCCTGAAGGTTCAGGTTCAGCAAACCTTGTGACTTAGGTTAAGGCTCCTTTTCAGCATTGGGGTCTAGATTTTATTGAAAATTTTAGCGAAAATTCTTGTAATGGCTACTCATGGATCTTAACTGTTACTGACTATTTTATTTAGTGGGTTGAAGCCATTCCTACAAAGAATGTTACTGAAAAGGTTGTCATGGATTTCACTAAAGATAAAAACATTACTCGATTCGGGGTCCCTGTTAGTTTTTGTAGCATCGGATGTGTTCTAGCCACGAAATTTGGTGGAGAGGCCAAAATACATGAGATCTCCAAAACCCAGAAATCGTTTCTGGAAATTCCACCTAGAGATGACTTAATTAGATTATTAGTCATCTTTTAAATATTTCCTAAGTCTAAACTTAGGGAATATGGCTAATTAATCATAATCAATTAATTCAATGTGAGAATTCTCTAGAAACTCACACGGATCGATCCATAAATGATCTAAGCCATTGATTAAGATTTAATCTTAGTCGTTGGAGTCCCAACAATAAGACATAAGAAGGGATCGATGTGGTGATGGAGAATACACTAGAACACCAAAAGTTCGATTTTCCTGGCAAATCGATTTCTAGAGTAGCAGCAGTGAACTGTCGGAGAGCCAGAGATCGAAGCAGTGAGTGAGGGGCAATGACAATGATCCGGAGGAAGTTTTCCAGATCCAGAGAGGCAGCAGCAAGGGACCTAGTTATTCCCAGTGAGGTAGCACAGAGGAATGCGTTGTCAACTTCATAGGGAAATTCGATTTAGCTGGAGAGAAATTCGTTCTCAGTTCCAAAGTCCAGGCAGAGGATCCAGAGTGTTGGAGAGGTGATTTCCCCAGCAGAGACAAGCAGAACAACTTCATCAAATGCAATTCAGAGGCTTAACGTCATAGGGTCTGCACAGAGCAGTGCAGAGGCTGTAGCAAAGAGTCCAGAAGGCCAAGTTTTCTGAAAGAAGTTGTGTCGGGATTACTCAGGGAAGAAGGGTAATTCCCTTAAAATAATTTTGCCTAGATTTTCTTGTTGTTTGTCTTGCCAATTGGGAATTCATAGATTGTACTCAGATTTTCAATGCTGCTTAATAATAAAAACCCTCACTACTGCACCAGTTTTTCCAAGTTGGTTTTTTCCAGGGACATTTGTCCAAAAATAACAGCGGCAATTTATGTGTGTATGTGTTGGTATTTTCTCAGATTCCAGTGTTATTATTTACCAAAATTTTATTTGTGAAGTTTGCAGGGTGATTTATTTAATATTTTTCATAACAGATAAATTGTTAAAATAATTAACAATTAAAAAAATAAATTCCAGTTGTTGCAATACGATTTCAGGTTTGAAATTTTCACGGTCCCAACTAAGATTACCCCTGATAATGCCAAAGCTTTTAGTTCTTCAAAGTTTTCAGCTTTTTGTTTTAAGTATGGCATTATTTTGTCCCATTCGTCAAATTACTATCCTTAAGGTGATGATCTTACTAAATCTAGTAATAAGAATTTAATAACCATTATCAAAAATATAGTAAGGGACAATACGCAGGCTTGGGATATCAAAATCAAGTATGCGCTGTGGGCAGATGGGATTACGAAAAAGAAAGTTATCGGAAAGAACCCCTTTGAACTTGTCTATGGCTTGGATGTAACTTTACCTATGCACCTTAGGTTTCCAACTTACTAACTTCTTCAAAAATTTACTAATGAGAAATATGATGTTCAACATCAAATTGATAGTGGAGTTGAATGAAACTTGAAGAAAGGATTTTGAGCATATTTCTTAAAATCAATCTAAATTTAGGAAAAAATTTGATAAATCTTCTCAAGTTAGACCTTTTCAAGTGCGAGATTTGGTACTATTATGGGATCGCAGAAACGAGAAGTCGGGAAATCACGGGAGACCTTACATCATCAGGGGACTCGCTAGACAAAATTCTTTCTATTTGAGCACATTGGATGGAGAGCCACTTGACTTACCTACAAATGGCCAAATGCTCAAGTTGTTCTACAAGGACTACATTTGGTGCCATATGACATCTTTTGTATTGTATCTCCAACCCTACTCTCGTAGAACAGATTTCATTTATGTTATTAGAATACATTTCTATTTCACGTCCTTAGATTAGATTTATATTCCTTGTTGTTTAGATAATATTTTATTTCAGTCTATTAGTATATAGTTTCTATTCCAGTACTTGATTATATTATGATGATTTCCAGATTTATATTTGAATGGATGTTGCCTGTTGTAATTTGTGTGGCTTGGATGAAGATTTTGGATTCTCACATTCTTTCAAGAAAGTATGCATCCCAATGTGGAGCCTGATGTTGACCACTAGAGTTTCAACTACATAAAATTTCAAAGAGTCCATGTCAGAGCACATTTCAGAGTTTTCCATCATGGTCAGAACAGCCACATTTCATAACTTCATTATCATCATCATTCAGCTTTTGGTCATCATGTTGTATCCTGAATTTTGCAGCCCTATTGGGATGATGTAAAAATGATTCTAGTATGATGAATATAAATCCATGTAACACATCTAGGTAGCTTAAGATTTTTGCTAGAGATTTTTCACTCTAGGGATTTTTTTTCCTTTGCTAATTATTTGTGTTTCTCAACACTAAATAATTGGTTAAGTTTTTCTCCCACTTATCCCCAAAAGCTAGAGTGAGGCTTGAAGGTAAGGTATTAGGTGAGTCCTAGTGTACAGAGTCGATGTAAAATGACATACTAGATCATGTCTAACATTTCGCAAAATTTGGTTAAGTGTCAGTTTTTAATTGTCGGAACTCCCCACTGGTTGGAAATTTTATATGTAATCCTGATGTAAAATGTAATAAGAGTTGTTTATAGAAGTTGTAGGGGGTATGAGTACTCAAAATTAGACCTAAGCACCTCAACTTTCTATCTAGACACTTTGAGGATCAAAAAATGTGTCTCAAACCCTCATTTTAAAATTTTCCCATTTTTTAGAAAAAAAATTGGCAATTAATTGGCCAAAAATTAGCCAAAATATTAAAATGAGAGAAAAATAAAAATTCTCTCCAAGTGACAATTCTAAAATAATCAAGCCAGAACCCATGTGCCGAGGAAGATCGCGCTGTTGCTGCTGAAGACCTAGCCTATGCAGCTGCCCCAACCTACTCCAGCTGCTCGATCCTGGTCGCATGGCCCCTCCGAAGGACATCCCGGAGGCGGTCGCTTCTCCTAATCATGCTTCTGCATTCTCGACACTGATCAGCTCATTGAATCCGCCTCAACCAAGACCAGCAATCTCCAAGTTTGTTAAAAAATTGGATGAGATACAAGAAGTGTCATTGCCTCCTGCGATCCCTTGAATGGCTGCTCTCTCCCTCGCAGAGAAAGGACTCATTGGACAATTCACAGGACTTTGGCCCTCGCCGAAGATAGTTCAGAAATGGGTGGAATGCAACTGGATGGACAAGATCAAAGGAAAAATATCTATCAGATTCTGTGGCAGGGGCTTTTACACCTTCCACTTTGAGACAAAGGAAGACAGAGACCTAATCTTCAGGAACGGGCCATATTTCATGGATACCAGAGGGCTTTACCTAAACAAATGGACATCAGACTTCGATCTGGAGCTCGACATTCCCAATGTTGTCCCAGTTTGTGTCTGTCTTCCACATATTCTTATGCACTACTGGGGGGATGATTCTCTAAGAGCGATTGGGAATGTTGTCGGTAATTTTATTGACAGAAGTGAGCCGAAGGACAATATGCAAGCTTGCGCAAGAACCTGCGTAGAGGTAGACCTGGGGAAAGGACTTCCGAAGACGATCAAGCTAAAGGTGGACAACTGGACTCATATCCAACAGTTGGACTATGAACAACTTCCCTTCAAGTGTAAGGTATCCCACGAATACAGTCATTTCGCTAATAGATGCACAAAAGTAACTGAGGTTGAAAATACTGACCCTGAAACACAATGGGAAGTTATAAAAAAGAAGTCCGGCCCAAATCCTAGAAACATTGGTGTTCCATCCGCCCATCCATCCTCCCATTCTGCTAGCCCCAGCACTCAACCTCATTCAGAACCCTCTCCAAACCCCCTTCAATCCCCTAATCCCCCCTTTACCTCTTCCAACCCCTTCTCCTCCTCGGCCTCTTTGGAAGAGGACCCTCCTCAGCCTTCCAGCCCACCTCCCTCTCCTAATTCCCTTCTTCAGCTCTCCCCCTCCAAGTCATGTCCTCCTTCCTCAGTTGAGCCATCATCAGCTCGGATTGTCACCATAAATGTAGCTAAGGAGCTGGGTTCAGTTTTGGAAACCTTTAAAAAAAACAGGCCCTGGAAGAAAATCAGCCAAACACCATCAAGATGAAGCAGCTCAGAAAGACATTGCTCTCAGAACGCAACACCCAATAGAAACCTTCATTGGAGGACTTAATAGCAAAGATCACAATTAGCATGAAACAGGAGGGAAGACAGGGTCTCAACCTGTATTCCTGAAATAATGAAAGCGTTCACTTGGAACTATAGGCGATTAGGGCACCCCTCTAAAAACAATGTCCTAAGAGATCTCTTCAAACAAGAAAAGCCTGAGATAGTTCTCCTGCAAGAAACCAAGCAAGGAGAAAAATATATGGGGAACATCATAAATAAAATCAGAAATTATGCGGGCACCATAGTGGAATCCAGAGGTGCTTTGAGAGGAATAGCCACTATCTGGAATCAAAATACATGGAAACAGCTCACAATTGTAAAGCCTCATGAACGGATTAAAGTCAAATTACAAAACATGCATGAGGATGTTGTGATAACAGTGTACAATATTTATGGTCCAAATCATTACAGAGACAAAGAAGTTTGCTGGAACACTTTAAAAACTGATATTGAAAGTGAGGACAATGCCAATGTCATCATTGGTGGGGATCTGAATTTCGTTCTGCATGCCAATGAAAAAATAGGGGGTACTTTCAACCCGGATCCTTCAAGAGAACAATTGGAAACAATCATACAAGAACACGACCTGGTGGACATCATCCCCAAAAATCGAAGTTTGACTTGGAGCAATTGAAGAATTAGGGTTGGGAACACTATGGAAAGGCTTGATCATTTTCCAGTTGCAGTTCCCCTCATCTCTTACTTCTTTGTTGCAACCTCCACCATTCTGCCATGCCCGGCCTCAAACCATTATCCCGTCGCCCTTGTCTTTGGTGAACAGTCCTCCCTCGGGCCTCTTCCTTTTCGCTACAGCCCGCTTTGGAGCGACATTCCTAAAGCTAGATACATAGTTAAAAGCATTTGGCAGCATCAAGTCGAGGGTTCTCCAATGCACATCTGGGAGACGAAGCTGAAGCATGCACACACTGCTCTTAAAGGATGGGCAAAATATCACTATAGAGAACCGGAAATAATCAAACAAGACACCAAGAGAAGACTAGAAGCAATTCAAAAAGACATAGTGATCCAGGTGGATATTGGTGGCTACCCGCCTATTCCACTTGGGCCCCCACCATTGTCTCTTTCAGTTTTTCAGTTTCGGCATAACTTACTCTTTTTAGCAGTTTTTCGGGTCCTGAACTTCCGGAGCCGTTTTGAGGCCCTAAACGACGTTTTTGAGTATGCTTTTACCAGCGAAATGGATCATCCATTTCGTCCCGACAGTTGTAGTCCTCGGATAGAGCTTTCTAATGATGTATCATGTGCATCAAACGGAGATAGTATGCCAAAGTTACGTCCCTGGGAAGTTGAAACACCAATTTACCCAAACGGGGCCCATAGTTTTGGCGCTTCATCTCCTAGGGTTAGGTTTTTGGGATGTTTAGGGTTCTCCATTGTTTCTCAATAATAAATAGGCCCTCGCACCTCATTGTAAAGCAGTTCAGAGGTCTGTAGCCACCACATCTCTTCTCAGAGATAGCTACCAGTACCCTAGCTAGTTTTATTTCCATTGTCTGTAAGCAAATTTCAGTTCTTTGATATTAATGAAATGAAGTATTATTTCCGCTGCATCTCTGTATTTATGGTTATGTGTTTATTCTGTTGCGTTCCTGCATAAATCCGGATCAGTGGTATCAGAGCGGTCTGCTTTTTCTCGATCCTTCTTTGCATGTCCCCAACGAGGCCGGGGTATAAGGAGCTAGGGCTTGATCTGGTGGAACCTTTGCAAGATCAGCCTCGCAAACCTCGACGGACGCCCATGGGGGACGAAAAGAAAGATGAGGGAGCAGAAGATCCTATCAAAATATTGCTCGAGGAGGCCCTCGAAAGACAAAGGAACGTGATGATGGATAACTTTGCTCAGATCCTTCAACGGCTACCCACCGACGGCGCATCTGCATCCAGCAGCCACTCTGGAGGCGCGACTCCTTTTAAGGTACAAGTAAATTTTGACATTCCCATATTTGAGGGTCAAATAGACGCAGATGCCGTAGATAGATGGTTGAATCTATTAGAAGGATATTTCTCTGTTCATGACTTTTCAGACGGGGAGAAGATTATTTTTGCACTCCTCAAAGCTACCCCCCATGTTAAGGACTGGTGGGAAACCTACTGTGAGAACAAGGACCAGACAGAACCCTCTCTGTTCTCGGCCGTACCAACTTGGAATTCTTTCCGAGACGTCGTCAAGGAATAGTACTATCCCGTGGGGAGCTATGAGGACAAGTACATACAATGGACCACGCTGCAACAACAAAGGGATCAAGATGTGCATGAGCTGACGAATCTGTTCCATACCCCGCGCACAAAGTTGGGTATCAAAGATTCAGAGAAACATCTCGTGCTAAAGTATCGTAGCTGTCTGCACAGATACATTCAGGAGGAAATGGAGTTCCTCAACATCTCCTTGCTCGGTACGGCATACCGATATGCTGCCAAGATTGAGCAGAAATTCAAGCAGAAGAAGCGAGACTTTGGATCTGCGAATCAAAAGCAAGGGAAAGGTGCTTCCAAACCGCAGAACAAAGGATAGAGCCAAGGCATGGCGGCTAAAGACAACTCATCGAAGCCACAATTAAAGAACAACACCGCAAAGCCAAAGAAGGACACGGGAAAGTGGTGTGAGTTCCATAAGAGCTCCACTCACAACACAAGTGAGTGTCGGGCCAAGCAGTCGCTAGTGGCCGAGATGAGGGCTTCTGAGTCAGATGCATGCTCTGACTCCGAATCAGAACCTGAAAAGGCGAATGAAAAAGGGAAACAGATTATTGATGCTGAGCCCAACGCCACTGTTGCCACTACAAAGATCCAAAAGGAGGAACCGGAAGATCCAGAGGAGGAGGAACGTCTCTTCCACTCCCAGATGTGGGTAAAGGGCTCCCTGGTACAGTTCATTGTCGACAATGGGAGCCAAAAGAACCTCATTTCAGCAGACGCCGTGAAGCGGTTGGGCTTGCCGACCACAGCTCACCCACATCCATACACCATCTGGTGGCTTCACCAAGGACGAGATCTCCGCGTCAGCCGGCAGTGTCGCCTTCCCTATAGCATCAAGCCCTTCACGGATGAGGTATTATGTGACGTTGCTCCTATTGATGTTTCTGATGTATTATTAGGACAACCATACTTGTAGAAGCGTCATGCTGTGTATGAGTCTCGACCTCGTGCTGTTATTGTTACTTTGGGAAATAAGTTGTACAGGATACCAGAGGTACCACCTCCTGCCGCTATCTCTTTGGTTACTGCAAAACAATGCAGTAAGCTCATTTCCCAAACCAGGAAATTCTTTTTCCTGATGATCCGCCCCTGGGGCAAGAAGAAGACTGTGGCCACGGCCTCCAGACAGGGCTCCTCTACACAAAAACAACAAATGGATAAGGTTGTGGAGGAGTATGCAGACATATTCACCTCACCCACAGGGGTTCCTCTGCACTGTCAGGTCAAGCACTCGATTGATCTGATCCCAGGTGCGCCGCTACCTAATGGACCGATCTATCGGTGCTCTGTTCTGGAGAATGATGAAATCAAGAGGCAGATTCAAGAGCTATTGCAGAAAGGTCACATCAGACCAAGTTCATCGCCGTGTGGGAGCCCGATCGTGTTGGTACAGAAGAAGGATAGGACGTGGAGACTCTGTATTGACTATCGGATGCTGAAAAAGATCACTGTCTGGAATAGGTACCCAATCCCATGGATTGATGACCTTCTGGACCAACTCAAAGGTGAAAAATATTTCAGCAAGATCGACCTGAAGTCTGGGTATCACCAGGTACCAATTGAACCCTCCGATGTGTGGAAGACTGCCTTCAAAGCCAAGGAAGGCCTTTTCAAATGGCTGGTCATGCCTTTCGGGTTGACGAATGCTCCCGCAACCTTCATGAGGATGATGGACGACATCTTGCGGCCATTCACCAACTCATTTGTAGTGGTGTACTTTGATGACATTCTGATCTTCAGCCAGACTTGGGAAGAGCACCTTCACCACATCCGACAAGTCCTCCAAACACTGCGGCAACACAAGTTGTGTGCCAATTGGGAGAAGTGCACTTTTGGCATGACCCAGGTTCAATATCTGGGATACATTATTGATGAAAGGGGGGTGCATGTGGATCCAGCCAAGATCCAAGTCATTCGGGATTGGCCAGCCCCAACCACTATAACAGAGCTTCGCAGCTTTCTGGGTCTTGCTAAACTCTACCGGAGGTTCGTGTTGGAATTCTCTCATATCACTTGGCCCTTGAGTCAAGTCACCAAGGGAGGAGCGAGAGAAAAATTTTTTTGGTCGGAACCTCAACAGAAGGCGTTCGCAGAATTGAAAAAACGCCTCTGTTCTGCCCCAGTGCTCACTTTACTAGACTTGCAACAGCCATTTGAGATCGAGACAGATGCCTCTGACTATGCTATTGGGGCAGTTCTTACTCAACAGGGACATCCAGTGGCATTTCACAGTGAGACATTGTCTGACACAGTTCGCAAGTATCCTACTTATGACAAAGAAATGTACTCCATTGTGCAAGCTTGTCGACAATGGAAGCATTACATTTTGGTGAAGGAAACAATCATCCACACAGACCACCGGCCCCTGCAGTTCATACAGACACAAGGGAAGTTGCAGAATGATCGCCATCAGAAGTGGTCCACATATCTGCAACAGTTTCATTTGAACATCAAGTACAAGAAGGGTAGCACCAATCATGTTGCGGACTGCCTTAGCCGACCACCGATCGTGGCACTCACCACTGTGCTCAACTCTTGTGGGCACGAGACTTCTGATTGGCCGCTTCTCTATGAGAGTGACCCAGAATTCGGCCACACTTACAAGGCACTCTTGGGGGGTACGCAAGTTCCAAATTTTCACCTCCAAGATGCACTTTTATGTCACATGGGACACCTTTTTGTTCCTTCAAGCGAGCGTGCCAAGATGATATGGGAAGCACACTACAGTCGAGTCGCTGGGAATTTCGGGATTGAGAAAACAGTAGCAATCCTGCAGAAGTATTTCTACTGGCCGAACCTTCGAAAGGATGTCGAGAAGCACATCAGATCTTGCACTGCTTGTGCCATTGCCAAACCGTCCATCAAGAAGCAAGGCCTATATACTCCTCTACCTACCCCTAGTCGACCTTGGGAATCCATCTCCATGGATTACATGTCAGACCTGCCTTCTACTAAGCAGGGAAATGACTGTGTTTTCGTGGTCGTCGATAGATTCTCGAAGATGGCCATTATGGCGGCCTACAAGAAGAATATCACAGCAGAAGCCACTGCTAAACTCTTCTTTGAACGAGTGTGGGTGCACTTTGGGATCCCACAGTCTATGATATTAGATCGGGATAGCAGGTTCCTCAGCACATTTTGGTCCAGCCTCTGGTCGATGTTGGATACCAAGCTCACCAAGTCCACAGCTTTCCATCCCCAAACAGATGGCCAGACAGAGGTCGTCAACAGAATGATTGTACACATTCTGCGCATGTACAATTCAAAGCATCCACGCACATGGGACAAGAGCCTCCCCTATGTACAACATAGTTATAACCGGGCTCTCCACAGTTCAATTGGCCATAGCCCCTTTCAGGTGGGCTTGGGATTCCAGCCACTATGTCCCATAGACGTAGCCATGCCATTTGCAGCTGCTCAGGCCGATTCAGCGCACGTCCAGTCTGAAGTTGACAAAGCAAGTAGCTTCATCGAGCGCATTCAACACATCCGCCAACAAGTTCATGATATATTGGACAGAGCCAATGCGAAGTACAAGCAGCGCCATGATCAACACCGGGTGCCACACAATTTCCAGGTGGGCGACAAAGTATGGCTACATTTGCAGAAGGAGCGCCTCACTGGACCCCACCGCAAGCTTCGCCCGCTCCGATACGGGCCGTACACCATCACCAAGGCTGTAGGGAACAATGCATTCGAGCTCAGTATTCCACCATTCCTCGGTCTGCACCCAGTCTTCAATGTGGATCGCCTTCGTCCTTACTTCCCACCTCTACTGGACACCTCGGACATTGCAGAACAACTCACACCAACAAAGTTAAATCCAGACTGCATGGAACAGGCCACCACAGATTGTATCATGGACATGCAGGTCAAGAACACTCGCCAACAGAAGATCCAATTATATCGGGTTGTCAAAGCTGGCCAACTCCTGCACCAAGGAAAGTGGTTCACCAGGGACCAAGTTCAGCAGAAATTTCCTCATCTCATGGAGGAACTTAACGCAATGGGGACCATTGCTTCTTAAGGGGGGAGGAATGATCCAGGTGGATAGTGGTGGCCACTCGCCTATTCCACTTGGGCCCCCACCATTGTCTCTTTCTGTTTTTTCAGTTTCGGCATAACTTACTATTTTTAGCAGTTTTTCGGGTCCTGAACTTCCGGAGCCGTTTTGAGGCCCTAAACGACGTTTTTTGGGTATGCTTTTACCAACGAAATGGATCATCCATTTCGTCCCGACAGTTGTAGTCCTCGGATAGAGCTTTCTAATGATGTATCATGTGCATCAAACGGAGATAGTATGCCAAAGTTACGTCCCTGGGAAGTTGAAACACCAATTTACCCAAACGGGGCCCATAGTTTTGGCGCTTCATCTCCTAGGGTTAGGTTTTTGGGATGTTGAGGGTTCTCTATTGTTTCTCAATAATAAATAGGCCCTCGAGCCTCATTGTAACTCAGTTCAGAGGCCTGTAGCCGCCACATCTCTTCTCAGAGATAGCTACCAGCGCCCTAGCTAGTTTTATTTCCATTCTGTCTGTAAGCAGATTTCAGTCCTTCGATATTAATGAAATGAAGTATTATTTCCGCTGCATCGTTGTATTTCTGTTTATATGTTTATTCTGTTGCGTTCCTGCATAAATCCGGATCACATAGACATTCAAGGGGTGAATAAAGAAAAGCATGATCGGGAAAAGAGCTTTATTGGACCTTGTATAGCGCAAATAGAAAAGAAGAGGAAAAATGGAGACTCAAATCGAGGAATCTCTGGCTCCAAGCTGGGAATAAAAACACCTCATTTTTCCACAAGCAAGCCACAGTCAGAATGTCTAGAAACAATATTACAGCCATAACCGATGAAGAAGGTAATATGCACATAGAGCAGGAGGCAATAAAATCAGCTGCTCATAGCCATTATAAAAGCCTTCTATCCGAAACCATGGAGTTGGAAGGCTATAGTGATTTCTTGGTCCACACGCCTAAAATGATTACTGAAGAGATTAACTCCTCCTTAATCAAGGACATTGAAGAGGCTAAAATTCTCAAAGCAATTTGGACTCTCCATCCTGACAAAGCACCGAGCCCGAATGGATTTACCATTAGCTTTTATCGGACCTTCTGGGATTTCATTAAAAAAGACCTCATCAAAATGATCCTATGGGTTCAAAGGAAAAAAAAGATTGAGGGATTCAAAAACTCGACATTCCTTGCTCTCATTCCCAAAGAGACCCGCCCCTCCACCTTCTCCAGATTCAGGCCCATATCCCTTTGCAATTCATATTACAAAATCATAACCAAAATCCTTGCCACCCGTATCAAAGACCTCCTCCCCAATCTTATCTCTAAAAATCAAGGTGGTTTCATCTCTTGTAGGAAAATCACTGATTCCATTCTAATGGTCCAAGAAGCCATCCACTCTAGTATGATGAGATCGGAGAAGGGATTTATCCTGAAACTTGATCTAGCCAATGCCTTCGACAGAGTGAGGCACTCCTTTCTCCTCTTTGTTCTTCAGAAAATGGGATTTGAAGCAAACTTCATATCCCTCATTTATGCTTTCATATCCAACCCCTGGATCTCCCCTCTGGTCAATGGAAGGCTTGGAAATTATTTCCAATCTTTTAGAGGTCTAAGACAAGGTTGCCCCTTATCTCCCTTTCTCTTCATTCTCATGGCAGAATCTTTCAGCAGGGCTTTGGATCACAATCGCAGAGTTGGACTAATCACAGGAATCAAATTTAGCAATGGAGTCAAAAACATGAATCATTCTCAATTTGTTGATGATACCCTCTTGATGGGAGGAGCCACTAGCATTATAGCCAAGAGATTTAAAACACTACTAGACAAATTTATGCACTACTCTGGAGGGCAGATAAACTACCATAAAAAATGCATTTATGGGTGGAACGCAACAATGAACACCATCCATGTTGATTTATGGTAGCATCGAATGTGTTCTAGCCTTGCAATTGTGTATATAGGCTAAGACACATGTATTCCATAAAACCCAGAAATGGTTTTGGAAAATTCCACTTAAATATGATTTAATTAATTAATTAATCATTTTTTAATGATTTCCTAAGTTTAAACTTAGGGAAATTGATTAATTAAAGGGTATTAATTAAGTCAAGTGAGAATCTTCTAGATAAAGCCATGGATCACCTGCAAGTTAATCTTAGCCTTTGATTATGTTTTAATCTTGGTCGTTGGAGAGTCAACAGAAGAATATAAGAAGGAGGGTGAGGGGCCTATGGAAAACACATTTTGACACTTGAGCCATTGAGCATTTTCGAATTTGTGTGAGAAGACACAGCTTTTGATCAAAAACAAATCACTAGGGCAGGGTTTGCTAAGTGATTTGATTCAGTGATCAGATCCAGAGAGGGGCAGAAGCAGAGAATGGTCAGGAGGACCAAGAATACATTTCAGAGTGAGGTAGCATTCAAGCAGAAGAGAGACAACGCAATTTCTGGCAGGGGTGACGCAGGTTCTGCAGAGAATCACGCAAAGCCAGCGCAGTGTCTCTTGGAGTTAGTCCGGAGAAAATTGGAGGCTGGGGTTCTGAGCCAGGAGGGCCAAGATCCGGCTTCAAATCAGCCAGATCAGCTACAAAGAAGGGTGACGCAGTTCCTCTAGCTTGCCTATGCAGGCTTACGCAGAACCAGCGTTAGCAATCACGCAGAGGCAATGAGGGCTTCATCAGCGTTGTTTTTGATCAGCCGGAGACTTGCTGAGTGAGGCATACCTCACAGTTATTTTTGTTGTCTAGATTTCTCTGAAGGGTTTGCCGGATGTTGGCACCCTATTTGTATTCAAGATTCTGCTGCTTAATAATACAAACCCTCAGATCTGCTGCACCGGTTTTCCCAAGTTGGGTTTTTCCGAGGACTTAGTCCAAAAACAACTATGTCACATGTGGTTGTTTTTCATGTTATTTTGTTCAAATTGTTTCAGCACTTAGATTCATTCCGCAACATTATTTGTGTAGACTGCTTCAGTAATTACTTCAGTATTTCAATGTAATGAAATAAATATTAAAATATTAGAAGAAGTAATTCAGATTTGTTGCAATAGGAATCCAGATCTAGGATTTTTCACATGGTATCAGAGCTTATTCAAGCTGAAGTGCAGGAGAAACACAAGTGAACCAGCAGATCAACGCTGAAGAGTCTGGGATCTGCGTAATTTGCAGAAGATCCTCCCCGAAAATTACGTTGTCCAGGCCAGGAGGTCATTCTAGTGCAGAAAAGGCTCCCTCTAAGAGAGTTGACAGAGGGGTAAGCTTTTTCAGTTGTAAAAGAGGCAGCGTAGCTAAAGGACGCAGTTACTGCACAACAAGAAAGACTAGTGCATAAGCGTCAGAAAATTCTGAAAAACACAGTTGGGGATTCCTTGATCTCAGAGGGTTTCTTACTCAAAGAAACTCAATTTTCCCTGCAGCAGCGGAAAAAGTGACTTACTCCACAAGGAGTGCGTAAGTCAAGCTGAGCAAAGGGTTAAAGCAAGGCATCGACAGTTGAGGAGATGGCCAGCAACGGACTGCGTGACCAAGATAGATTGGAGGGTACCTCCAACTATGTCATTTGGAAATCAAGGATAGAATTTATCCTTGATGAGCACGATCTAAAAGCCCTCATAGACAGCGCAATTGCAGAACCTCTTGATCTAGCACACTTGAGGCAATTCAAGAAGAATATGGCTAGAGCCAAGCGATTGATCCTAGATGGAGTGAAGGATCATATCGTACCTCACATAGCAGCCAAAACTACTGCTAGAGAAATGTGGGTAGGGCTTGAGAAGCTATACCAAGGATCTTCCAAGCAGCGGAAGATGTAACTTGAGGAGAAGATGCGTAATACCAGGATGAAGAAAGGAGAGCGTTGTGACTCCTTCTTGTCTCGTATTCAGGATACCCGAGATAAGCTATCAGGAGTGGGATCTGCTCCTAGAGACTCAGAGCTAGTAAGGCTCACCTTGAACTCAGTTTCAGAAGACTATCAAGTCTTTGTTCAAAGTATCTTGGGCAGAGAAAGACTCCCAAGAAGGGAAGCAATGTGAGCAGCATTACAACAAGAAGAGCTAAGGAGAGATCTCCTCAAGATCCATTTGGAGGATGGCAACAGCGAGTCGAAAGTCAAGAAGGAAGAAGAAGATAACACTACCCTTGCATCAAAGGGGCAACAAAAGCAGAAGAAGAAAGATCTGTCTAAGATGAAGTGCTTCCGGTGTGGTGAAATGGGACATTATGCCACTCAGTGTCCTCTTAAGAAAAAGGATAAAGAGGAAAAGGAAGATCCACAAGCAGGAGCTGCCAAGATTGAGGCAGAAAGAGATTGTCCTATGTTGGCTCACATTCCGAAGGGAGAAAAGTGGGTTGATTTGGATTTGTAGATCCAGAATCTACAAGAAAGGGCAGGATCCTAGAGTATTTCCGAACTCTTGGATCACATGTGAGCTACGGCAACCTAAAGACAGTAGCAGGATGGATAGTTGCAGCAAGAAGATGAGAAGACAGTGCAGTAGTTAGCAGTACTAGAGTGATCAGCGCAGAGAGGGAGCAGCAGCATCAGTAGTTGAGTAGCAGCAGCGCAGTGCAGAGCAGCAACAGCGCGGTATTTTCAGAGAGCTAGTGCAAAAACTAGCAGCAGTCAGTGTTATTTTTCAGTTGCAAAATTACTTGTACAATTTCGGATGTTTTTCTGTTGCAATTAGCAGCAGATGAGCAGCAACAGCGCAGTGCACAGAGGGGCAACGCAATGCAGAGTAGTGCTCATGCAGTACAGAGCAGTGCTCACGCAATACAGCAGCATGGTTGCAGAATTCAGAGGGAGTTGCAGTACAGTGGCAGTTGGTAGCAGCATGCAGAGTCAGCAGCAGTACAGTTGCAGCATTTTTGTGCAGTGTTGGTGAGCACCATCAACAGCACAGCAGTAGATGTTCCCGAAGTCATAACAGTAACACATTGAGTTGTTTTGCTAGAGCACTTTCCTCGCTAAGAGGGAGTGTTGATTTATGGTAGCATTGGATGTGCTCTAGCCTTGTAATTTTGTATATAGGCTAAGACACATGTATTCCATAAAACCCAGAAATGGTTTTGGAAAATTCCACTTAGAGATGATTTAATTAAATTAATTAATCATTTTTTAATGATTTCTTAAGTTTAAAGTTAGGGAAATTGATTAATTAAAGGGTATTAATTAAGTCAAGTGAGAATCTTCTAGATAAAGCCACGGATCACCTCCAAGTTAATCTTAGCCTTTGATTATGTTTTAATCTTGACCGTTGGAGAGTCAACAGAAGAATATAAGGAGGAGGGTGAGGGGCCTATGGAAAACACATTTTGACACTCGAATCATTGAGCATTTTCGAATTTGTGTGAGAAGACACAGCTTTTGATTAAGAACAAATCACTAGGGCTGGGTTTGCTCAGTGATTTGATTTAGTGATCAGATCCAGAGAGGGGCAGAAGCAGAGATTGGTCAGGAGGACCAAGAATACATTTCAGAGTGAGGTAGCATTCAAGCAGAAGAGAGATAGCACAGTTTCTGGCAAGAGTGACGCAGGTTCTGTAGAGAATCACACAGAGCCAGCGCAGTGTCTCTTGGAGTCAGTCCGGAGAAAATTGGAGGCTGGGGTTTTGAGCCAGGAGGGCCAAGATCCAGCTTCAGATCAGCCAAATCAGCTACAAAGAAGGGTGACGCAGTTCCTCTAGCTTGCCTACGCAGGCTTACGCAGAACCAGCGTTAGCAGTCACGCAGAGGCAGTGAGGGCTTCATCAGCACTGTTTTTGATCAGTCGGAGACTTGCTGAGTGAGGTATACCTCTCAATTATTTTTGTTGTCTAGATTTCTCTGAAGGGTTTGCGAATGTTGGCACCCTAGTTGTATTCAAGATTCTGCTGCTTAATAATACAAACCCTCAGATCTGTTGCACCGGTTTTCCCAAGTTAGGTTTTTCCAGGGACTTAGTCCAAAAACAACAGTGTCACATGTGGTTGTTTTTCATGTTATTTTGTTCAGATTGTTTTAGCACTTGGATTCATTCCGCAGCATTATTTGTGTAGACTACTTCAGTAATTACTTCAATATTTCAATGTAATGAAATAAATATTAAAATATTAGAAGTAATTCAAATTTGTTGCAGTAGGAATCCAGAGCTAGGATTTTTCACAATCCATAGTATAGCTCAAATCTTTGGGGTACCTTACAAGTGGAATAGGACTCATTTTAATTATCTTTGGATACCTGTCAACATAGGACAGTCGAGAACTGAAGTATGGAGCACCACCATCGACAAGGTGAAAAAGAAAGTCCAACAATGGGGATCCTCATGGCTCAATCTGGCTGGGCGCATGACCCTCTTAGAAGTTGTCCTCTATGCCTTGCCTCTGTATCATTTTTCTTTGTTGCAGGCTCCCATTAGCATTCAGCGCAAAATGGAAGCAACTTTAAGACAATTCTTATGGCAAGGTGGCAAAAGTGAGAAGAAGAAGTTCAATCTGGTCAAATGGAGGCAGGTAACTCAAAATTATGAAAATGGTGGACTTGCCATCCGCATACCCAAACTGTTGAACATTGTCTTTGGTGGGAAAATAATGTGGCGCCTTATTACTAGACAGCAATCTTGGTGGAAGCAAGTGCTGGAAACAAAATACCTTTCTACCACAAGGCAAAACCTCTTCGATCAGGCCATCCCCAACAGACCTTGCTCTCGAATCTAGGTTCTTTGCAAAAAAACCATTCCCTTCATTCGTAACAACATCTCCAAAGTTCTGCAGGGAGGTCACAGCATAAACATTTGGGAGGACAAAATAATGGGCCAGCCCCCTCTCTTAAACAACCCAAGCACTCTGCGCATTCAAACATATCTTCGAGAGCATGGGATTAATACTCTAGAGCAAATATCCAGTTGGGATGAGAGCACCAGCAACTGGAATGGTTGGACCTTCCCAAACTTGCCTTCTCACCTTGAGAACGACAAAGCTTCTCTACAAAGAATATTCCATGGCGCAGCTCCTCTTTCAAAAGACAAAGAGGACAATTTCAGATGGGACCCTTCTAGGTCATGCTACACTTTAAAAGCAAGGTATGCAACTCTTCATAAAGAGCAATTTCCCACTCCTCCTTGGGCAAATTGGAAACAAGTCTGGAAATCAAAAGCACTCCCAAAGATTAAAATCTTTATCTGGACCTTGATCCAAGGGAAGATCCTGACAACTGACAACTTAAAAAAAAAGAGGCGTCCAGGGTGCATCTAGATGCCCCCTTTGCCTCATGGTTGAGGAGTCGATCTTCCACCTTTTCGTTGAGTGCTCCTTTGCTAAATAGTGTTGGCATTCCCTCATGGACCCCTTCCAGGTTGAGATGGGTGCAAACAACTCAATATCTGAACTGATCGTTAACTGGAAAAAGAGCTACCCTTGGGGCAAAAAGAAGAAGAACATGGCCAAAAGAGTTTGGGACACTCTCCCCCATGTTCTACTATGGAACATTTGGCTTATGAGAAATAAGGCTACTTTTCAAGATTATAAACCTTGCATCAGGAAAGTGCAGAGTAAGGCACGGAGCCTCACTCTTGAGACCATTTTTGCCAAAAATAACAATCACCTCAACCTCAATGATCTGCAAGCTGAAGAAAGAATTCTCCTCAGAAGAGCTCTTGACACTCCTCCAAAGTACAGCAATATTCCTGCCATCCAATTCCCCCACAACGATCAGTGGAAGATCAGACTCAAAGAAAAAGAGTTTATTGAGTGGCTTGATGGAATCAAAAGGCCTGCACTCTTCTTTGACGGTGCCTCAAAGGAAAATCCAAGAATAGCCAAAGTGGGAGGTTACATTATGGATGACAGGGCAATAGTGTTGCTACCTTCGAATGGGGGTTAGGGCGATTGTCAAATAATAGAGCAGAAGCATATGCCCTGGTGAAATGCCTTCAAATCATAAAGAGACTTAAGATACAAAGAGTCATGGTCTTTGGTGATTCAGCAATAATCATCAACATGATGAAAAACTCAGCACAGACCCCCAACATTGCTCTTAGTAGACTGATCACAAGGTGTTGAACCTTGAACAAGGATATTGGAGACCTCTCATTCTATCATATTCTCAGGTCCAACAATAAGAAAGTTGACTCATTGGCCAACAATGCATGCTGCAGACCCTTAGGTCAACTCCTTTCCCAAGATAGCATCTCATTCTCTCCTTTGCCATGATTTTTCTCCTCTGCGTGATCTCAGTCTGCTCGATTCTCTGCGCCTTCAGGATCCCGTCAAGGCATGTCTGCCATGCCCATACCCACCTCTGCATTACTCCTGTGATCTTATATTCCTTGGAATCCCGCCCTCCTTCATTTCTCTGTCCGTCTGCTACCCCCTCCTACTCTTTAAATTCCGCTTTCATCTTCGTAGCTAAACACCAGATGTGCATAGCCCATAGCTCAGCGCCCTCCGATCTCGATGCTTCCCTTCGCTCAGTGACTCAGAGAATCCGCTCCCCCCGCCCTTGTCATCTCGGGCTCTTACTCGTTGTTACTCTATTGCGCAATGCCCTCTCTAAATTACTAATCTTCATTGTTTTATGCTCCACTGTTCTCGTTGCCCCTCTGTCTCATTTATTCTCCCGCAGCTCGTTGACACCCATAGCAATCCCGACTCCTCTCCATCATTTGATTTCCAGCAGTGCAGTGCTGCCTTCAGATTTCCTGCACCCAACAGCGCACATTTTGTATTCCCTCATTGTCAAGCAGTGCCCCTATTGCCTTCTCGAACTATTCTTCACACAGCAGTAGCTCTGTCATTTCCTCTCTTTAAAATCATGAGGAATCAGAATTGTTTTCACTGTGTCGATCTACAAGCTGAGATGGAGCTGATAAGAGCACAGTTAAGGATAATAGAGGACAAACATCAAGCAAACACCGGATTCCTTCAACATCAATCACAATCCCTCCAAGAGCAATTGAGGGGAGCCAATAATCGTTGTGCTCACATTGAAGAATCCGTGCAAATCCTACGTTACATGGTGGACAAGCAATCTGCTCCAAGTTCAAGCTCCAACAATGTCCCCAACGCCAATCCGGGCAACAATCAAGGCAACACTGACACTTCAAATGGTTGTCAAAGCAGCAAGAACTGATCCTCACTCCATCTTCCTCGGCTTTTATCATGTCATTTAAATTTGCATTTATGTTATCTCAGTTTGTTAAGATCTATCATGAATCAAATATGTAGCATAGTAGTAATAGCTATCTTAAAGGAGGTACGGTATTTTGCCACATCACCCCTCCCTGCTTTGCTACTTCTTCACTCGAATGTAACAGGGATCTTTATCCCCACTTTTTTGGAATATAAATAGTAACCGAATTTGTCAAAAAAAAAAATATGAGATGGAAATTCCAAAATATAAAAATCAAGTCAAAAATTTGTGGGAAATCCATTTTCCAAACTGCAGTAGTCCAAGGAAAAATTCGATGATTCAGAAAAGAAGTCAATGACCCAGCAAAATCGATTTTTTAAAGGAATGGTCCATGCAGGTTATTTTGAATGAGGAATTTTCGGGGAGAAAATTTGAGAAAATATTTTTATGATCTAGGATCAAAATTTTGGTCAATCCAACTCATTCTTAAGGCAAATCGAACTCCTTCCTCAAGACCAGTGCAGATCATTAAGGGACTAGATTAATTTGACATGGATCAAGCCTTGGACTAGATGTTTGTTCAAGGAAGCTAGCCATTTCACTTAGAGGGAAGTTCCTCTCTCATTTTTCTATATATTGAGCCTTTGGATCCTCATTGTAACATCTAATCTTTGGATGATCAAGCTCTTGCCTCTGGAAGCTCTACTTTGTACTGGAATTTATGAATAATAAAAGCAAGTCTTTGGGGGTAAATTTTGGATTTGTTCTTCTTTCATGACTATGGTAACATTGATTCATTATGCTTAATTTTCTATCGGGCTTGTTAATTGTTATTTCCATTTACTATCATAGATTTATTGGGGTATAGTTATCTTGCACGAGTATTTGGAATTGGAGAAGTACTCTAAATTTGGAAGTTCTATTGGCTTTTCAATTGAACCCCTAGAACTTCCTTTCATTGTATTATCCTATCCCACCTGAATCTAACAATATATCTTTGAAATTGTGTAGAAATCATTTTATTGAATCGGATCTTGAGTGTTATGGGACATTTTCGGTTAAACTAGCCAACTCTTGAGCATAGAAGTGGAAGAACCCACTTTATTTTCTTTTAAAGACTTATCTAAGGAAAAAAAATTGCAGGATTTTCTTGGCCATAGCTTGTGAAAACTAACACTATTCATATGTATATATATATATATGCTGACACTGGATGCTGTGAAGTCATGTCATATGGTTGCAGGTAATAAACTTCCATATTTAGAAGTATGATCTATGAAGAAGGATCTCTCGGTGCACTGATAGATGAAATCAGCATAATATGTCTCATGGAATATGAGGTGGTTGTATATGAACGAGAAACTGGAAAATTTGTAAGTTCCTGGGAATGGAGAATGTGCAAAAAGGAAGAGATCATGAAACGCAACCATGTTAAGAGGCATTTATCATCAGGAAGCCAAGAAGATGTGACTAAGAGATCTCCTAGGAAGATATGTAGACTCTGACAGAAGTCTGATAAAGAAGAAGACCCTTGGCAAAACATATCATTAGGAGATGTGTCAATCTGAATAAAGGATGCCGATGCCTACAAGAAGATGTCATGGTGAAAGATCATCACCAAGATAACTTTTGTTTTAAAAGTTCATATGTATATGTTTATCTGGATGAATTTGTGCAGGGCTACTAATCATGAGAAAGGATGTATGATCCTTGGAGATGATTTGAAGGAAAGCAGCATGGCATAACGGTGAACCAGATGAGAAAGACAGATGAATCACTTTCTGGTAGATGACATGACTCATGAATGAAAGTGATGGATGATCTGTGCCCTATGGAGCTAAAAGTTGAAGATTCCTCAATATCGAAATCCATGACATCGAGGGGAGGAACTCTTCATGAGAAGCTGGGTGTCTCACCATTGCTGTTGCAGGTCCCTGATTGAGAGGGAGCCTTGTGATCATTTCCTTACTTGGAAGAAATTGGGTAATTTCGAAGAATGAGCTTAGGTACATTCCTTATACAGGAATGAGTGCATTCCCTTGTGGAATAGGTCCTCCCTGGCTGAGAGGGAGAGATAGACACATCATTCTGGTCTTCACTTGGGAAGACAAAATGGAGGATTGGGTAATCATCTGGCATTTGATACTCTTTGAGAATGTGTTAGGGCATTCAAGATAAGAGTAGTCGGGGACCAATATTCTTTGAGGGCTAGCTACCCTAGAGAAGAATAGTCCAAGAAAGTCATACTTTGAGAATGCTCGGGTGGAGTATGTACCTTGGAGAGACAATGACTATGGTGTCTATAAGTCATGTGTCTCGCCAACATTGTAGCCCATTGTCTCGTTGAGAGATGGGGCTGTTAGTCAAGGCCTTGCACTAGGACAATGTTGATTGATATGATGCTATACAGATGCAATTACCAATCCGATTCTTCTTATGAGATTCTTCAGTTTGAAAGTGACCATGTACCTGTATGAATACCTCCCTAGTTAAGAGGGAGTGTTGAAAAGTGTAACTAGGTCGATCTTCATGTTGACTATATGTATTTATATAAAGAAGAAGACAAAGATAATAAAATGTATTTTTGTTGTACTTGCTTCATGGGTTT
The DNA here is from genome assembly GCA_034641835.2 of Pinus albicaulis. Lineage (NCBI taxonomy): Eukaryota > Viridiplantae > Streptophyta > Pinopsida > Pinales > Pinaceae > Pinus > Pinus albicaulis. Next base: position 925,241,780 of record CM076575.1, on the reverse strand, counting down.
CATGAGCAAGATTTATTATAGGTCAATAGACTTCTTCTTGATGTATAGTAGGGTTTGTCTTATGTTTATAATTGAAATCAAGAGTCATATTTATGAAGTGTCTAGTTCTAAGAATGTGCTCCAAGACCTTGTGGGAAAATAGCTTATAAAATCTCTCATGAAAATCACCCTTAACACTGGAGTATATAGTCTTCATGTCGACCTATATTCTATGCTAAAGTCGGCTTATATGTCAGCTGTATGGTCGGCCTCATATCAAAGAAGGAGCCTCTATATATACTCCTGTCTGCAGCTCATTTAGCACAAAAATCTCGAACAGCTCTGAAGTTAATATAGAAGAAAAATTGCGGATTTTTTATGAGACATTACAGAGGTCAAATACGGACCTGAAATCAGCAAGGAAGTGTGGGTGTAATACACAGTGAAGTGCGGAATCACTCTATGGAGTTCAAGAAGACCTAAAGTGTTGAAGGTGTTCACAGCAATAAGGAGAACTACTCCAAGCTCAATCTTGGGCTATCATATCTCTCATCTATACAGGAAGGTCAAAATACATCTAAAGGGTTCAGTGCAGAAGTATATATATCAATGTCTTGAGTATCAAACGAGATAAGAAGGAGCCAAGAAGGAACCTAAGTAAAGTTGAAGTAAAGTCGAGAAGTAGAAGGAGAAGCCAAGGACTTAGAGACTGAGTTCTCTAATATTGATACAATCCAGTACTCGTTGGTGAAGAAAAGAAAGATCAGTGTTGCAAGAAGACTTATAAACAGTAACCAGGTCTTGGAGGCATTTATAGGTCAAGGGTCTGAGTCTGGGTCATGGTACTTGTCATTTGAAGATCTATAAGAAGAATTCTTTGCGGGTTTTCCTCTCCAAGAGGGAGAGCTTTTGCCCTGGCTCTAGGAGCCTAACTTTGTGTCTCGTGCATTTTGATAATTGACTTGATGAAAGACTAACTAAGCTAAAGAAAGAAAGACATAAGTAACTCAAGCAAGCTCACAAGTAATTATCAAGAAGAGAATCGGTATTAATCTCTAGCCCTCCAAATTCTCAACATTATAATCATGATGTTGACTCTCTTGACTCGTGACAATAAATCCTACGACCTAACAAACCCTAGAAGCATGAAGAACATGCTTATACCTAGAAGACCATCAATAAGGAGCATGAAACCCATGCTTTAAAATAATATTTTTTCTTTCTTCTTTTGTTTGTTAAATAAGATATACATATTGAAATGAGTACAATAACAAATATGAAAACCAGAACTAGTTACATTTCCAACACTAGTGATAGCATTCAAAATGCACGCTAACTAATTGCCCACCTCCTACAAGGGAAATTCCTTTAATTTCCCTTGCATTATAATTGCTTAATGCTTTGAACAAATATCCAAGAGCCTCTACAACAATCAAGTAGAAGTAACAAAATAAGGGACAATCCTAATGGATAGCTTCCAGAGATGGATCCCTCAAAGAGGGTTCCATTTAGACAAACTATAGTTGAAGCTTTCATGAAAAAAGTAGCCATGACCCTAGTGAAGAAAGGCTTGAAGCCTAGCCAATCCATCACATCTCGAATGAAATCACATTTAATCACGTCGCATGCCTTGTCGAAATCTCTCTCTAACAAGGGGATTTTTAACCCAAATTCTTGAGCCCAATCAATATTCTCCAAGGTTGTGATGAGATTGCTAAAAGAATAAATCCTCCTTTAATAAAACCTATTTGTTTTGGCTGGACTATTATCAAAATGAGCCTCCCTGCCAAAACAAATCATTCCTTTGAGGAAGATGTCATAATGACATCAACAATTCTAGAAAAGTCCATAAATTAATCTGGAACCACCATGTTTCTCTGATGGTGCGTCTAATAAATATCCAAGAGCCGCTGCAACAATCAGTTAGAAGTAACAAGCTAAGAGACAATCCTAATGAAAGATGGATCCCTCAAAGAGGGTTCCATTTACATAAACTCTAGTTGAAGCTTGCCTGAAGAGTAGCTATTACCCTAGTGAAGAAAGACCCGAAGTCTAGCCAATCTATCATATCTTAAACGAAATCCCATTCAATCTCATTGTATGCCTTATCAAAATCTATCTCTAAAAGGGGGCTTTTCAACCCAGATTCTTGAGCCCAATCAATGCTCTCCCAAGACATGATGAGATTGTCAAGAATAAATTATCCTTTTATAAACATATTTGTTTTGGTTGGACTATTATCAAAATGAGCCTCCCTGAAAAAATAGCCCATTCCATTGAGGATGATGTCACAATGACATCAACAATTCTAGAAAACTCCATTATAAATGAATCTGGAACCACCCTTTTTTTAATACATCAAAGTTTGTGTAAGAATTAATCTGCAAAGTTCTGGATCTTGATTAGCACTTTCTGTGGAGATCAAACAGCCTTGTCTGCTGCAGTTATGATGTAATCCTAATCTGATTTATTCAGTTTCAAGTCTAATTTTGTATGTTTTAATGGTAGTTTTAGCAATTTTTTGCTGGTTTCTGCTGTATCATTGTGGTTTTTAACAATTTATTCCTAAGAAATTCATTGATCACATCCAACAGTACTGCTGAAACTCTTACCACATATTCAGAATTTGCTAGTTTACTCATTTTTTTATTCGTTGGTAACAGTTTTTGATTTTGTCTACAAACAAAATCAATGAATCTTAGAATTTGACCTTTCTCTGAATGCTTGCACAACACCATTTGATGTGTTTTACAGCCCCATGCAACTTTTTTGGTAGACAAGAGTCCCAAAACAAACAATGGCTCCTAAAGGTAACCAAGCCAGGCAGATCTTCATACTGTGCAAAGCATTTGACTTGTAATGTCATCCATAAATACATATAAATATTCGATAGACATCTACCTTGAATACACAATTTCCTTCACGATCAGCATGGCAATGATACTCGTACATTTTATTCGGGTCCCAATCATACTTCTGCAAGACATGAGAAAGACTCCAACTCTAAGAGCAACACCAAGCAGCAAATATTACAATCACCTTAAAATTAAATGTGCTAAACTATGAGAACAAATCATGGTTGAAAGAACATCAATAAGTTTTGCCTTCACAATAACTAAAGAAATAAGCTTCTTGTGCAATTGAAAACTGAATCTTTTGTGTCCAATACTTGACATTCATATTTAACAATACAATCAAGAGAACCGTCCTACAGAATTTCTTACCAGAAAGAAAGGCCTATTCTAATATATTCTTGCAACTTGAAAGAAGGCCAGCAAATCAAAAAGTATTCTTCTAGATACAGATAAGTAAGATGATCAACAAAATGTTGCTAGTTAAATGATCACAAAAAACAGAGGCATATAACAGGAACAAATAAGCAGTTCATAGTATGATATAAAGATGTACCTTCCTTTCAAAATGAGAAACTGAGTTGTCAAGCTTCATGCTCAATGCTTGCCTAAGATTTTATTCTACAGCAACCATTGGCAAGTCTTGCAGGCTATTTATAAAACCAACTGATAAAACCTTTTCCAGTGCATACCTTCAAAGCCACCAAATGAATCAAATTTAGATAGTGCAAATCCTATTAAGCAAATCCAGCTTTATTATGCAGCATGATCTCATTTCTTAGTTTCTACCATAAGGAAAGCATTCCATAATCAATATCAAACATACGGTGTAACAAAGCTTAACACAAAAAATGCTTTAGGAAAGTCAAGCTTCCCCAATGCTTTCATTTGTTCTGTGAAAACTGGTAGTTCGAAGGGTTTTGTAGTGGTCGAGTCTTTTGTTCTCTTTGAGCTATTCCAGTTGTTTTGCATGCAAGTCTGCCGGCTTTCACCTTTGATGGGATAGAGCTCATTAACTAGAAAATGAAACAAACAAGTCAATACCATCAATATATATATCTTTGCAAACTGAGACAAAAGTATATAAGTTCTCATGAATTCTATAAGTAAATTGAAGCAGCTAACATATTATTAACAAGAAAGACAAAGCAATAACTTACAAGAAAATGAAAAGTAAATAAAGAACTGAGAGAGAGGGATCAAACTGGAAAAGGAACTTGGCATTATTGAAAATTTTCAATTCACAACTATATACAATAGATTAGTACCATTTAGTTTAAGGCATACATTAGAAACACAATAAAAGTTTTTGGCAAATTTACAATTATTATCAGACTAATATAGCATCGGACGAGATTTGGTAGATGACAAGTAGTATTATATCTAAATGTATATTATTATTTTAAGCCCTTGAGTTAAGTAAACAAATTGTATACATCATTCTTACTACACAAACCACTCCAGCACCCCACCTACCTGCTAGATTTTCTAAACCATGGTCAACAGATTCTGCACTCTAAGAGAATCCCTGCAGAAAACTGGAAGCTACTAAAAACCGCATTCTGTAATTATTAATTAATGCTACAATCTATAAACACATGCTATAGAAAATATAATAATATATAACAGAAACGCAAGTGAATTGACTGTCAAAACCTGCTACTGCTTCTCATTAATTATGAAAATGAAAATCTGCTATAGGAAAACAGTGAACTGCTAACTACTGAACTGAAAACTGAATGAATAAACTTATACCTCTGACTTCTCTTTAGTAGATGGAGAAGAAGAGTAGAAACAATGAATCTCAACATGTGCACAATGGTGCCTCAATCTGAGATAATCACCATCCACACTGAAATCAATGCATCGAGTGCAAGAAATCATCTTCCCTCTCTCCCCCCTCCAACTCCATCTCTCTTTCCCTCCATCTCTCCTCCTCTACACTGAAATCAACATCTACACTGAAATGAATGCATCTAGTGCAAGCAATCAAGTAGGATTATAAATCACCATCTACTTCCCTATCTCCCCCCTCGAACTACATCTCTCTTTCCCTCTATCTCTCCACTCTCTCACATCCTCCCTTTCCCTTCCTCTCTCTCCCCCCTCCAACTATGTTACTATATCCCTCCCTCTCTCCTTCTCTCCATATCTCCTTCTTTATCTCTTTATCTCACCCCAAAACATATACACACTCTCTCCATATCTCCCTTGTCACTTCATCTCTCTCTCCACTTCTAACTCTCTATGTATTCCTTCTTCCCTCCTTCTCTCCCCCTCCAACTCCTTCTCTCTCCCTCCCTCTCTCCTCCTCTCTCCCTCCCTCTCTCCTCCTCTCTCTCTTTCTCTCTCTCTCTCTCTCTATTTGCCCTCCAATTTTCTCTCTTCCCCCATAACTCTCTTCCTCTCTCTCATGTCCTCTCTCCTGTCCTTTCTCTCCTACCTTCCTCTATCTTTTCCTCTCTCTCTCTCTCTCTTTGCCTTCCAATCCTCTTTCCTCCCCCAACACACACACACACACTCTCTCTCTCTCTCTCTCTCAACATCTACACTAAAATCAATGCATATAGTGCAAGAAAAATAGGATTAGAATTCACCATCCACACTGAAATCAATGCATTAAGTGCAAAAATCATCTTCCCTCTCTCCCCCCTCCAACTCCATCTTTCTTTCCCTCCCTCTCTCCACTCTCTCACATCCTATCTCTCTTCCTTCCCCTCTATCCCTTTCTCTCTTACATCTATCTCTCTCTATATCTCCCTCTCTCTCCCTCTCTTCACCCTCCAACTATGTTACTATACCCCTCCCTCTCTCATTCTCCCCCCATTCCCTCCATCTCTCCTTATTTTTCTCTTTATCTCACCCCCAAACATACACATACTCCTCTATTTCTCCCTTGTCACTCCCTCTCTCTCTCCACTTCTCACTCCCTATGTAAATACATTACTCTGGATCCAAAGTTTGATATTATCTGTATTTACACTGAAATCAATGCATCTAGTGCAAGTAAGAAAATAAGATTAGAAACCAACATCTACATTGATATCAATGCATCTAGTGCAAGCAATCAAATAGGATTAGAAATCACCATATCAAAAGTTTACATTACTTTGGATCTATCAAACTTTACATTAGAAATCACCATCCACACTGAAATCAATGCATCGAGTGCAAGAAATCATCTTCCCTCTCTCCCCCCTCCAACTCCATCTCTCTTTCCCTCCCTCTCCACTCTCTCACATCCTCTCTCTCTTCCTTCCCCTCTATCCCTTTCTCTTCCACATCTATCTCTCTCTCTATCTCCCTCTCTCTCCCTCTCTTCACCCTCCAACTATGTTACTATATCCCTACCTCTCTCCTTCTCCCCCCATTCCCTCCATATCTCATTTTTTTTCTTTATCTCACCCACAAACATACACACACTCTCTCTATTTCTCCCTTGTCACTCCCTCTCTCTCTCCACTTCTCGCTCTCTCTATGTATTTCTTCTTCCCTCCCTCTCTCACCCTCCAACTCCATCTCTATATCCCTCCCTCTCTCCTCCTATCTCCCTCCCTCCCTCCTCCTCTCTCTCTTCCTTCCTCTCCCTTCCTCTCCTACCTCCCTCTCTCTTCCCCCATCTCTCTTCTCTCTCTCTCTCTCTCTCTCTCTTTTCACTCCAATATAAAATGCAAGAGAAATAGAAAAATATGGTATTTGGCCCACTGTGTTAAATTTATATATGTAGGGAGAGAAGTTATTTTTCATTAGAGCCAACATTAGATTAATTAGATTAAATTTTAAATGTTAAATATTAAACATTATTTTTACATTTACGTTTACATGTTTATTGTTACCTGAGATAGGCAATGCATATAGTGTACTTTAATTTGGCCCATGGTATTTAACTCAGGATTCACCTAAATAAAACCACTTTTTGAGTGTTCCTAAATAAAAATAGGATTATGGAGTAAATATAAAAAGACGTTTTATTTATTTACCATACCTATGGTTTATTTATATTCTATTTATTTACCATACCTCTTTTATAAATATGGTATTTGGCCCATGGTATTAAAGTGGTACATTTCTATACACTCCGACATATCAAAAGTTTACATTAATTAAATTTAATAATATTAATATTATAATAGAATAATGTGAATATTAGAATTAATAATAATATTAATATTAATATTAGGGTTAATAATGTTTTTTGACATTTTGAGTGTTCCTAAATATAAATAGGATTATGGAGTAAATATAAAAAGACGTTTTATTTATTTACCATACCTATGGTTTATTTATATTCTATTTATTTACCATACCTCTTTTATAAATATGGTATTTGGCCCATGGTATTAAAGTGGTACATTTCTATACACTCCCACATATCAAAAGTTTAGATTAATTAAATTTAATAATATTAATATTATAAATTATAATATAATAATGTGAATATTAGAATTAATAATAATATTAATATTAATATTAGGGTTCATAATGTTTTTTGGCATGGTATTAATAATAATTTGGCCCGTGTTATTTAGCTTAGGATTCACCTAAATAAAACCACTTTTTGAGTGTTCCTAAATATAAATAAGATTATGGAGTAAATATAAAAAGACTTTTTTATTTATTTACCATATCTATGGTTTATTTATATTTTATTTATTTACCATACCTCTTTTATAAATATGGTATTTGGCCCATGGTATTAAAATGGTAAATATATCAAAAGTTTACATTACTCACACGACATCTACACATCTATATACACTCCGACATATCAAAAGTTTACATTACACACATTACATCTACACATCTCTATACACTCTGACATATCAAAAGTTTACATTACTCATATTACATCTACACATCTCTATATATTGGGCCCAACATATCAAAAGTTTACATTACACACATTACATCTACACATCCCTATATACTGGACTGTAGAGCGCCTCTCGACGCAATGATATATAAAGTGTACAACATGTCTACATTTCTGACATTTCTCTCTTGCATTCTATCTTATTTGTGCAAGTGTTCTCATGTTGATTACATGCCCTATGATTTTTAGGCAATGCCCATGAGCACACTAGACCTCTCTCTAGCACACTTGTGAAGAAGCTATTTCATAATTTGGGTGAGATTTGGTTCCATCAATTCTCTGGTTGACCCTTATAAATCTCAACATGTTCTTAAGTTTAATCTCTCTCTCTTCCATTGCACTCCTCTTGGCTGTTTTCTGTTCAACTGTGGCGCTGCCCTAATATTGGTTTGTTCTTCTCCTTTTGCAGAATTTGGATTTGTGCTTTTTCGTAAGGCCGGGCAGTTTGTTCTTCTCCTTTTGCAGAATTTGGATTTGTGCTTTTTCGTAAGGCCGGGCAGTTTATATTATCAGCAAAATGAAGTACATAGCATCCCATCAGCTGCTATTGATCTGCCACAAGGGAAACCAGACCAATAGCAGAGATTTAATGTCTCAGGATTGTATATCAAAAAGAGTATTAATCAACTGCTCTTGACACAATTTAAGTTATAATAAACTAGTAAACTTGTGATTTTCAGAATCCTGCCAAATCTAAAAAAACAGCCTCACGGCTGAGAGCAACATAACAAAACATGTATCTATAGACCATATCAACTAGAAAGAGAGTCCACCTATATAAGAGGAGACAGTTCAACTTCTATTTCTGGTGGAGCGACAGGAAGATCAGCTAGCCTTTTAACCAGAGTTGAGACTGTCTTCTAATTTAGCATTTTTTTGCAGAACTTCATCAATGCACAGCAGCAATTCCCTTAGTCTCTGAGTGCTCAACTAGAACCTGTCCCAGGAGAGTTTTGATATGCCAATATAGGTCAACTGTTTGCGTATGGCGGTTCTAGTGAGACCTGGTATTGTCAGTTGCAGGAATCCAGCTACAAGTTTCCATCTCCACACGCTGATTCGAGATAAAATGTCGAGTAAAACACGCTTCCTGTTCCAAGTCTGAAATAATAGTAATACTACAAATTTCCACGGGGGTGGTCTTATTAAATTTTGTCATGGATCGTGGAGCCTCGACATGGGCTCGAGGCAGCAAGGTGGGCCAACCTCTCCTTGGCCCCCTGCTTCCAAAGGAGGCTCTTCACCGAGTCATCCTGAGAGAGAAGCGACACAAAAAAGTGCCTTTCCCACCTGCAGGAAAAACAGAAGCCACACCCCTACAAAGAACGCACAAAGAAAATAAAGAAATGTCACCAAATGGCAAATACCAAATCCCAACTGAGCCGAGGAAACCAAAACTTATCCAACCCTGCAAGAGAAACAAGAGAGCCCGTCATGGAGAAGGCCGCAACGAGGAGATCCAGACAGTACATAAAAATGTATCCGCTGGACAACCCTGAGACTTTAAGGTGAAAAAGTAATGCCCCGTATCAGAATTGAGGACCAGAATTCAGCAGGAGAACCAGACCTATAATAGCCAAGCACCCAGAAGCTAAGCAAGGAGACACCCAGCCAATTGCCAGTACTCAGAAGCAAAATAAACCCGCTTAAGGACTGAGACCCAGAGGTGGTGAAAACTTAAAAGAACCCCGTAAGCTCTGAACCAGACCGACAAGCAAACAAACCAATGCCCAGGAGCACAAAAAACCAATCGAACTCTTCCCTCGGCCCGGAACCAGAGACTAAACCAAATACTAGAGGTATTGCAATATAATCGACAAAGAGAAAGCCATACTAGCTGGCCAAATTGCAGAAAAAGCCTTTTGAAATGAAAATAACTTAACACTGAACAACAAAACCAGATCAGGAATACTTCAATTAGGAGCAAATGTGGCAGGAAAACACCATCCAACAAAGCATGACAGGGAAACCAGCCAGCAGAACCACCCTTTAAACTCACAGTGTGAGCAAACATCAATATCCACCACCCTGCGACATGATAATCACCTTTCTTCTCACCACCCTCCATACTAACAGCGTATGGAGCAGTACATCGAGCTTTCCTGCAAGGAAAACCCAGTTCCCAAGCCACATCATAACACAAACAACCCACACTATGCTTTGAACTCATGTCAAACGCCACTTGATTGTCCATGACCCCTCCATGACTCCATACAGCCCACGAGTTTCACTGGCTGCGTAGTGAATGACTCGCTACTGTTGAGTTTGACTAATTGCAAGAGAATAACGGGAGGGAGTGAGTTAACTCGGTTCAGCAACATGACCAGACAAGGTTGGACTCAGGAGTACTCAAAAAACTCGATGTTTTTTCAACTATGGAGAGAAGTGACAGTAAGGAACGTCATTTGGAATTGATGTGTAACCTGTATCTTTGGGAATCAGATTGATTTAGAGTTTGAGGCCGTTATCTTAGGAGACAATTGGATGACCATGACACATGTGAGATATACTTGAACAAGTATTTCTGGTTTTTAACTTATAGGTGAGCTATTTCAAGGGTCAGTAGCAAAAAGCTGGCAAAGATCCCCGTCTCAAGCATTGAGATGAATTCCTTCGTGTAGAAAGAGTGGATGCATTTAATAAAGATGTAATTTATGCGAAAATCACGTCCCTATCTCCTATGTATTATTGTGTGTATGGTTGAATTCATTGTTCTTTGTCAATTCTCTGTTTATCAAATCGGCTTATAAAGGTCATTCGAGTCCCGGCCACCCAATGGGCTATAACCATTGTTCTCAACGAAGAATGTGAATGTGTGATCGTGTTTCAACAACCTGGGTTTCTAAAACAGTAAAATCACTTTTAAATAGCAAAACAGCATCCGTAGGATAATGTCAATGGGTACATTCGTAACGTGAAAGAAATACAAAAGAGGCTAAGAAACCTACCTGGATGGCATAATGTTGCCTTGGCATCAGAAATTTTATCTCTCGAATGTCCATCACACAACGGTTCATCAAAATCGGAGTTAGAAGGAACATCCTCCCATTCAGACTCTGTAACAGGGAGGTGAGAATCAACACTCTCCCGTTCACACTCTGTACCAGCCCTGCTAGAGCAGGGAGTTGAACAAGAGACCGAAACTCCACTGACACTAAAGCTAATAGGCGACCCTTTGTCGTAGTCTTGCACTGTATGCTGAGATCCCAACTCGCAAGTATTGACCGGAAACGTCGGCAAAGGAAAGCTTGTGGTTGCGAATTTTGCTTTGTAAATGCAAATGATGAAGCCAGTGAGATTTCTAATAGGGAAAGGGTAATCCCAAATACTTCTCAGAAGACTCAACCCCACTTGTTCTCCCAGCCTTGCTAATATCTCTCTAGCTGCATTTTGAGCTGGCTTTATCTTGCTCTTCCGTGATAATTCTGCTAAAATGCGCTCTACAGAATCTGGCAACTGTATTTCACACTCTGAATTCCCCATACCGAAATGCAATTTATGCAATCTATGCTAACAGAGAGCGTTCAGAACCTCAATTAAATGGCTCCATCGAAACCCACAAAATTAGTGACATCGCTTCACTGGTATCACTAGCATGATGACCTGGATTCATGTTCCAATTCCTTTTATTTTTCGCGTTACTTTTCGCGCTATGGAAATGTCTGGGCAAGTACGCTGATAATTTGAACGAATCATCCGTCGCATCAAGATATGATATCTATGCTTTTGATATTATATATATGTTTTTGTTTTCCTTTGTCGCGTCTTGAATTGAATTGGGAAAAGTAATTTTTAGTGGGATTGGAACTTGAATTGAATTGGGAAAAGTAATTTTTAGTGGGATTGGAACTTGAATGGAAATGAATCGGTAAAAGTAGTGAAAGATTGGAACTCGAATTGAATTGGGAAAAGTAATTTTTACTGGGATTGGAACTTGAATTGGAATGAATAGGTAAAAGTAATTAAATTAAAGGGAGTTGTTTTTAATGTGATATTTTGGAGTTTTTTTTAGATTTTTTGGGCTGAAAATTTTGAGGTGGAATCTTGATTTGTGTTATTTAAACTAGTTTTTTTACTGCATATATGGATTTAGTATCCAAAAACCTGGGATTTTGATTGTGAAGAGTTTGCTCATCAAACTTGTCATTTTAATGAACCCTACCAGATTTTACACAAATTAGATCGAAAAATAAATAAGAAAACTTTTCAAAAAGTAGCATTAAAGACAACTAGAAATTGAAATGCAAGTTTATTACATAAATTGAATTGAATTGGTCAAAGTAATGTAATTAAATTAAATTAAATTGGAAATAGTAAAGTTATTTTATGAAAGAAGTTAGTAAAACTAGTGTAGACCCGTTTTAACCACAAATCTACCAAGAGCGTAGAGGGATCAAATTTCAAACTTGAAATAATATTTACACATCAATTAATACATTTTAGTGCTTGGTAAATATGTGATTAATATAAATCTATGTGGTAATTTTTCCTTTCAAGCTAAGGTTAACATTAATACACACATATATAAACAACACTTTATACACCTCTCTCATACTGGATTGTAGAATGACCTTCTAGGCTCAATGAGCCTCTAGGTTCAATAATTTTATTGAATTAAAAAAATATTAAAAAATAAAAATAATAAAATTAGGGAAAATTAATATATATATTCTAAATATTAGTGAGATATTATTATTTTTTCAATAGACAAAATGGTTTTTTTTCACATTTTTTTTTGGTTAATTTTAACCAAAAGTGTTTAAATTGTTTAATCTATAGAATTTTAGTGTTTTGCCCTTTTTTAAAGTGTTGAATCCTTTTATGCATTCAAAAATGTATTTTAAGCAACAAAAACTCACAATCTTGCTTGAAATTTTATTGTTTATTCTAGTGAAAAAGGTTATTTTCTCTATAAGTTAAACTGCATCTTTTTGATATATTACATTTGATCTTTTATCATTTTATTGTTTTAGTAAAAAAAAATATTGGAAAACACCATTATAACTAGCCTAGATCCAGCTTAACTCCAGTTATACCAAGCATCGAAAAGGATTAAAACTTATGAAACCCACAAAGAAGAATCAGAGATGGTTTGCAGCGAGTGTCGACATGAATTTGTGGAGGCTATGGTCACTACTCGGAGAGCTTAGCATGAACGGTTGGGTAACATTGTTGAGTCGAGGTGCTAGAGACATGTTAGGGTTGAAAGGGCGGTGAACACGCAGCTTCAATAGTCGCCTCGTAAAGTGTTTGATGAAATTTTGACCAAACTCCTCAAGACTGGTGTGTGGACCCATATCCTCATGTCATTCAATTGTTGGATGGTATAGGTGATTTCGAGGCCCATAAATTCCCAATGTTTGTTAAAACCATATTTTGAAAATCTTTGTGCTTTTTGGTATATGAATGGGAGGTTGTATCTTCACTTGTAGACAGAATTTATAAGATGACAAGTATTCCAGCGTGGAATACAAGGATCCTTTATGAGGGGAGGCACTTAAATTTGGAAAATGCTCTAAGGGATTATGGCATCAAGAACGATGCCTCTATATCCCTCATTGTCAGAATGTGAGGAGGTGAGAAAGGAAATGGGGTATCCTCTTCCTCAAAACCCCTCTCATTTAAAGAAGCTCTCAATTTAAGTTCCAACTTCCAACCTTTGAAGGTTCTTGCGGGGCAAGCCTTTGTGGTAGAAAATTCATTGGAAGCTCCAAAGTTCCACATGAATCCACTCTCCACCATGATAATATGTTCAACATCCGGTCATTTGTTGTTTTAATGGATTCTGGCCTTTGGCTTCCGCCCTCAGGGATTGGATTTTTCATAATAAGATGCAGAACTCAAATCTGTTATTGTGTTCCAAAGGTTATTTATAGTCATATTCAAGGATCTTGAAGACGTACAGAGGTTTTTTGACCAGGGTCCCTAGTTTTGGGGTCATGTGGGACTCTAAATTCAGTGATGGTTTCCAGAGTTCAACCTTGTAAATTTTTGAAGATGTTCTATGCTTAATGCAACTTTACTTCAAACCCGATACTAGATAGCAATCACATAAACATGAAAGTAAAATGTTGATAGAACATACCAATAGATCGACGGAAGACAAGCCAAAAAAAATACACTTAACTTGATCAACAAAATATGTGTTGTGGTGCGTTACGACGGTCAAAAGCATGCTTCAACCAACAAAGTCTCCTCACAGTCAGCCAACCAAAAGTGTCACACAACTCTCAAGACAGCTCCACAAAAGTCGACGAAATTTAACGTTGTCAAGTCAACGGTCAACGCAGAATAGCAGCAGCAAAAATTCAATGCAGTAGGTCAAAGATCAACATCTAGCCTCGATTTTTGTGCCAATGAATGTGGCCTTCAGAAATCAGAATTTTGGTGGAGTTTGAGGTCAAATGGACCAAGCATTGACCAAAGTCAACACTGGTTAAATCTGTGTTGAAACCCTAGACACATCCGTACAAAAAACTCTAGTTGTTGTTCCACATGTGTGAGAAGAAAAGCCTCCAAAAGATGATCGAACCAATCAAACACAAGAGAGAAGTGTGTGATGAGTGGATGATGAAATGACCTCCAAGTTTGTCCAATTTATATCCATCTGTGAGGGTGTGTGACACATCTGTTGGGGCTCCAAGCCTACATTACAATTCTGGCCGACCTTGCACATAAGTGGAATAAATTTAAAATAAATGTTTTGCTCATCCGATCGATCTTGCACCTCTCCGAAAGAGGAATCCAATAAAAATATTGGCATCATCATCTGAGCAGTACAACATGGATTTTGGACCTAGTTGCCCAAAATTAACACTCCCCCTCAACTAGGGAGAACTCCATCCACCAGTGCCATCCAAACATCGTGTGTCATCCCATCGTAGCTTGCTTTGTTGGCTTCTTTATTTCAAATGGTGAGTCATAAAGACATTACTCCCAGCTTATCTGAAGTCATCTCAGAGGTCTGAAACCTCTATAGGACTCAAAGGAGTCTCATACTAACCTGAAGTTAGTTTAACTGACCCGAAGTCAGTTGGAGGTCAGAAACCTCACTAGACTTGATCCCAGATCAAGTGGTTGGACACGTGCCATCCTAGACATGGAGAGTACGAAAATCTCTGATGTGTCCATTGATCTTGCTATCGGTCTCTGTCCACATTTCCCATCTCATTGGCCAAGATGAGAGGTACTTCCCATGAGTCTGAGACTCCATGGGTAGGATGCATACGGGGCACAGATCAAAGAGAGGTGAACCAACTCAATATCATCATGGTGGGGTGGAAGCACACAAGCAAGGTTCGGCAAGCCTAGCCCTATGGTTGCTTATAGCTCCAAGAAGCTATCCCCAAAGCCCCCTAGAGCTCCCAGAGCTCATCGTCCAACGATACCCTCAGAATAGGGTCGTTCCACGATTCCAAGATTCTCACGGAAGGTTAGGAACTTGACCTTCCCCAAGGGCTTTGTGAGAATGTCCACAACCTGCTCATCAGTTCCTATATGATCGAGCCTTATGGTGCCTCGTTGTACCATATCCTAGATAAAATGGTACCTAATTTCAATATGCTTGGATCGATCGTGGAACACAGGATTCTCTGACAAACGAATCCCACTCTAGTTATCATAAAGGATAATTGTGGTATCTAGCACATGCCCGAACAACTCACTGAAGAGCTTTTGCAACCAAATAGCTTCACAATAGGCCATACTCGCTGCAATGTATTCGGCCTCAGCGGTGCTCAAAGCTACCGACTTCTGCTTCCTACTCATCTAAGGTATCAAAGCATACCCAAGTGTAAAGCAGCATCCAGATGTGCTCTTGCGATCCACCACACTGCCAGCCTAATTGACATCAGTATATCCATGGAGTCTCAAACTCACGGCAGTGTATCTCAGCGCATGGTTTATCGTGCCCTGAAGATATCTCCAGAGATTCTTGGCACCAACCCAGTGAATGTGATGAGGATCAACCATGTGTTGACTCAAAGTGTTCACTGCAAAACATATGTCCGGACGGGTGTTCACTAAGAACATTAGGGCCTCTACGAGTTGTCGATACTCGGTAGGATTTGCTAGCATGGGCCCAGCAACGTCTCCACTCAACTTCTTAAAGTTGAGTTCCATCGGTGTCGACACAGACTTACAGTCCACCATACCAAATCTCTCCAACAGCTTCACAATGTATTTTCCTTGAGAGAGGAAAATCTCGCCAGGTCTCTGCCAGACCTCCAAGCCTAGGAAGTAATGCATCAGTCCTAGGTCTCTCATCTCGAACTCGGAAGTGAGCTCCCTCTTGCACTGATGAATTAGAGGGTTAGCACCAGTCAAGAAGAGATCGTCCACATAGAGAACTAGAATGAGAGGCTTTTCTCTATCAACCTTGAAGTAAAGGTTCAGATCAACATTACTTCGAGTGAAGCTTAGCTTCATCAAGTAGTTATCTATCCTCTCGTACCAAGCCCTGGGGGCTTGCTTCAACCCATAAAGGCCTTTCTTCAACTTGTATACATGAGAGTCTCTATCTTGGACTTCGAACCCCAGAGGTTGCTCCACATACACCTTTTCCTTTATTGAACCATGCAGAAAAGCGATCTTCACATCCATCTGATGGAGACTCCATACTTGCATGGCAACAAGGGCAATAATGGATCGGATGGTGGTATAGCAGGACACAGGTGCAAATATATCATCATAGTCTATGCCTTCCTTTTAAGAGAACCATTGGGCAACGAATCTTGCCTTGTACTTTTCAGTACTACCATCAGATCCATGCTTGATCTTAAAGAGCCATTTCGAGGTGACAACAGATTTTTCCTCCAGTCTCGAGACCACATCACAAACATCATTCTTCATAATGGACTCGTACTCTTCGTGCATAGCATCCTTCCAAACTTGATGATTTACGACTTCTTCAAATGATCTAGGCTCAGATTGTACAATTGTACTCATGGCTGCTAAATACCCTTGGTATTTATTCGGCTTCTTGCTTTCCCGGAATGTCCCCTTGGGGCCATATGTCTCTCGACATCCTCGAGAGTATCCTTGAGCCATGAGGGTCTTCTCAGCAAAGAGGGAAGATACAAGAATGAATTTATATATTTTATTGTCAACGACATTAGTGATCCAGGTGGTTTAAACAGGTACAAGTACAAATGGCTTAAGTACAAAGGCTCAAAAATCAAAGTGTTCAAAAATATCTCGAACTGGGTTCAAGTTGTAGATATCGTCATTCTAATTCCAGCAGTGCAGATGACACTCAATTTTGAGTCTGTATGAAAGAGTTAGGAGCAGTCAAAGTTTGAAGGTTGACTTCGTGATGTGGCAGCTTAAGGAGGCAACAATTTTGCTGGAACCCGACCACCGGGTTTGGCCAACTTGGCCAGATTTCGGGCGAATATGTGGGGCCGTTAGTTTGACTCCTTTGGTCCATTTTCGAAAATTTCAAAACTACTAGATTTTTATTATAAGAAAAAAAATCTAGAAAAAAGAAATAACTATAGTTTGGTTAAACGCAACCGCCCTCCAAAAACAAAATATACCTCTAAAGGGGGTTCGGCGACCATGACCCTGCCGCCCCCACACTCAACGACACCGAGCGAACGACTGGTTAAAATTATTGGGGGGCGGGTAGTCAACCCACCACCTCGCACTGCCCGCATATCATATTATATATATATGGTGGGGCGGGGTTGTCAACTCCCCTGCCCCAACCAACGCCCTTGCCACGTCTTAATAATGTCGGCGGAAAAGAAGGGGTGGGCCGCCAAAGGCAGGCCCGACACCCCCCCTCCACACCCCCCCCCCCCCCCCCCACCCACTTGTCAATTAAAATAATGTGCAGTTTTTTTTTTTTAAACGTGTGGTGGTTCAAACAATGCGGATTCTGCCTTTAATTGGAGGGGTCGAGGTTTGACCACCTGACCTCCTCCCAAACAATACAGATCTAAAACAACTCCTCCAATGCATTCCTTAGGGAGTCTGCCAATCACATTATATTTAAGCCATGCATTTCAGATGTGCACCAGGGCAGATAGGAGCGGGCATGGAAACCAAGGTAGCAGAACCCTGAGCAGTGTGTAGGAGGGGGCAGAACCATGATCTGAGCCATTTTTCCAGAGGGGCCAGATTTTCACTTTGTCAGATTGAGACAAGTTATATATGGATTATGCACTACTCGACGCCATGAATCCAACGGTGCTGCCCATGTCGTCATCAGAGGTCTGCAATTTTCAGCCATTTTCAAATTGGGCACGTATAAGGGTGTAATTACTCATTTTGTACTTGTACTTTCATTTTTTCCATTTAATGAAAGAAGGGCCTCCCCACTATTTGAGCAGGGCCCGGGGACGTAGTCCCTCTTGGACGAATTCTAATATCAACTATGTGTCTTCTTGCATGATGTTAATTGCTTCTCCCTTTTTCCTTTTATGCCTTTAAAGTTTCTTGTTTAAAGCTACATTTTTCACATGTAATTCTTTCATACATCTCAAGCAAAAGATTTTGGATCAAGTGATATCAGAGCATGTGTTTGTAGATGTGAATTACATGCTTGTATGCTAACTAGAAACAGGCTACAAAGAGGTGAAGGGACGTTATAGGCTTTTGATCCCGAAGCAGGACGTGCACATTAGATAAGGAACATGAGTGAAGAGGAACGAAATGAAGTGGAGCTCAACTTCCGCAAAACCTTCTACACCATGGCAGAACGAGTAGAGAAACTATTCTCTAGACTTGAGAAGTTAGAGAAAACAGGGGAGCATGCTTCAAAAGGGCAAGGTTTAGCGCATGGAGATGGTGGAGGATACCCACCTCCTTCAACAAATGAAAGTCCTTCCTCCTCTTCTAACCATCAACATAAAAATTATGGAAATGTGTCTGACAAGCCTTTCTTTAAGTTAGATGTTAAATTTGATCTACTAGTGTATAATGGTGAAAGTAATGTTGAGAAGCTTAACAATTGGATTAGGCAGCTTTAACTCTATTTTAGGATTCAACAGATTGTGGAGGATGAGGCAAAGATCCAGTTGGCTTCTCTTCGATTGAGTGGCAGAACTCTCATCTGGTGGGAGAGAAAACTTTGAGGCAACAATAATTTGGGTAACCTTCTTTCCTCCTGTTCAAATTTTGTTGTTGCACTTAAAGATAAATTCTATTCCTTAGGTTATAAGCAGAAAGCATTAATGGAGTGGCAGTACCTAAGGCAAGGTAAAGGACAAAGCGTGCAAATTTACTAAGGAATTTAGAAAACAAGCACTAAGTTTGGGCATTTCATTAGATTCTCCTGAAGTTGTAACTAAGTACATTGGTCCATTACATAGTTACATTAGACATTCATTGTTAATGTTTGAACCTACTACCATTGACTCAGCCAGTGTAAAGGCCATTCATCTTGAGAACAAGGGCAGAAATGATAAGGACGATCATTCAAAGAAACCACCTTTCAAACCTTCAAATGGAAAATTCAAAAGGAAAGGAAAAGAAGATGACATCAGCGAAGAAGGATGAAGGATAAATGCCTTATTGCACTCATTGCAAAAGGGAAGGTCATGATGAAGATCATTGTTGGAAGCTGTACCCAGAAAAGAAGCTGAAGAGATATGGAGGAAAGGGTAAGCAAAAGACGGTGGCAACCACATAGTAAGACCTTGGATCTGACTCTGGCGATGAGGCATTGATCACAGTAGCAAGCATAAAAGGTACTCATTCTCTTCATGTTAATTATGAATCGCATGAAAGCACTAGTTCATCAGACGAGCCTCTTCCTAGTGAACAAAAGATAATTGAGTTGTTTCATATTAAAGTTGTCATAAATCATGCAAAAGTAGAAACTCTATTTGATTCAGGCTCTCAAGCAAATTTAATCTCAGAATCCTTGGTTAAAAAGTTAGGCTTAGGAGTTAAGTCTCATCTGAAACCTTGTCCGCTTGGATGGATACATGACAAAGTAAAACTAAATGTAACCAAGCAATGTAAGGTTAAATTTGTAATTTCTTCTAAACTGGTGGATGAAGTAGAATTGGATGTCATACCATTGGATATATGTGGTATTGTATTAGGGAGTCCCTACCTTTACGACAAGAAATCAATTTTCTTTCGACATGAAAATAAATACCAAATCACAAAAGATGGGGTAGAATATATTGTAAGAGCTCATCAAACCAAAGTCAGTTCCAGTCTTGTATGTGTAGGACAGATGAAGAGATTGGTGAATTTTAGCAAGGGGTGTTTGCTCATGGTTGTGAGAGCAAGAGATGAAGAAATATTTGATGCTTCTTGAGGATTGTAAAATGGCCTAAGCCTACCAATGTAACAGAAGTTCATAGTTTTCTAGGTGCAGTACAATACTGGAGGAGGTTCATTGCCAACTTCTCCATTATTGCATCACCCTTACACGCATTGACAAGTATCAAACAAGACTTTCATTGGGGAGGAAAGCAGCAAAATTCCTTCGAAGCACTGAAAGATAAAATCAACACTGCACCAGTCCTGGCTTTACCCGATCTCCAACAGCCTTTTGAGATCGAAACCGATGCCGGTGGGTACACCATGGGAGTTGTACTGTTGCAGCAGAAGAAGCCGATATGTTAGCATTTAGAGGAGTTCTCCCACGCTGTAATCAATTACCCCACTTACGACAAGGAACTGTATGCCTTGGACCAAAGTGTGAAAAAGTGGAAACACTGCATGATCGACAAGGAGACCATCATCCATACAGATCATCAGCCCTTGCAATACCTTCAGTCACAGACCAAGCTACAACAGTCTCGTCCTTTCAGGTGGATGGGGTTTCTACAACAATTTCATCTGGTAATAAAGTATAAGAAGGGGACTAGTAACAAAGTAGCAGATATGCTCTCTCACCCTCCTATTGGTGCTTCTATTATTTTGCATAATGCGTCATTGTCTTTTGAAAGTTATGCTGAACAATACGCTAGCAATGATGACTTTAAAGCAATATATGCAAAACTAACTCATGGTTCACATGTGGACAACTATCATTTGCAGGGGAAGATGTTGTATCACCTTGGAAAATTGTGCATACCCACAGCAAAAAGGGTACATGTAATTTGAGAGGCGCATACCTCTCTTGTGTCTGGTCACTTTGGTGTCGAAAAAACCTTATGTCATTTGCAAAGGTTTTGCTTTTGGCCCCATATGAAAAACATTGTAACCCGTTTTGTAAAGGGATGTGTGATGTGTTCTGTTTCAAAGCCCTCTAATAGAAAACTTGAGCTCTACACACCACTCCCTATTCCGGGTCGTCCATGGGAAAGTGTGTCAATGGACTTTGTAGGAGGTTTGCCTATGTCTAGAAAGGGTCACGACTATTTCTATGTTGTCGTCGACCTCTTTAGTAAAATGTGCATATTAATGCCTTGTAAAAAGTAGATCACTGCTAAGTAGATTGCTTGTCTTTTCTTTCAGTATGTTTGGGTCCACTTTGGGTTGCCCACATAGATTGTGTCAGATTGAGACTCTCGCGTCCTTGGAGAGGTTTGGAGCAGCTTGTGGCATATGATGGACACCACGTTGAAGAGAAGTACAACATTCCATCCACAAACCGACGGACAGACAGAGGTCGTCAACCATACCGTGGTACACTTGTTGCGGGGCTATTGCAGCAAACATCCCAATTTGTGGGATGAGCATATTCCATATGTGCAGCATGGTTACAACCGAGCAGTGCATTCCTCTACGCATCGTTCACCTTTTGAGACATGCTTTGGTTACTTACCAAAGGACCCTTTCGACATGAGCTGTGGAAGGGATGAATATGCCAGTGGGTGTGATGACAAGGACAAAGCACAACGGTTCATCCAGTGGATACAGACAATTCACCAAGGAGTGCAAGAGCAGTTGGAAAAGAGTTAGGCCCGACATGATAAGCACCGAGTCGACCATCAATTTCAAGTTAGTGACAAGTTGTGGTTCCACATCAGCAAGGATCGAATGAAGGGGGGAGGCAAGAAATTACGACCAATCCAATATGGTCCATTTACCATATTGGAGAAGATTGGGAATAATTCTTTCCGAATCGACTTGCCTGTATACATGCAGATGTACTCAGTCATGAATGTCAAAAGTCTGAAGCTTTATGAACCACCATTTATTATGGACACCGAGGAGGTTGGATCAATGCCTGCAATGGATGACTTTGCACCAGAATATCTCGATGAACTGCCAAAGGACATCATTCTCGATCGAAGAACCAGGATTTCATGACAAGGAGATGTGGAGTATCTCTATGTTGGTTCAAAGGGATGCACCCAAGTAAAGCTAAATGGCTTGAAAATGAGAGGTGAGGGAGAAATTCCCTCACTTGCCTGTTGATTAATGAGGCTTTTAGGGCCAAAAAGATCTTTAGTGGGGAGGAATGATCCAGGTGGATTAAATAGGTACAAGTACAAATGGCTCAAGTACAAAGGGTCAAAAATAAAAGTGTTCAAAAATCTCTCGAACCAAGTTCAGGTTGTAGATCTCGTCATTCTGATTCCAACGACGCAGACGACACTCAATTTCGAGTTTGTATGAAGGAGTTAGGAGCAGTCAAAGTTTGAAGGTTGACTTGGTGATGTGGCAGCTTAAGGAGGAAACAATTTTGCTGGAACCTGACCACCGAATTTCGGCCAACCTGGACAGATTTGGGGCAAATTTGTGGGACCTTTAGTTTGACACCTTTAGTCCATTTTCAAAAATTTCAAAACTACCAGATTTTTATTATAAGAAAAAAAATTTGGAAAAAAAAAACTATAGTTTGGTTAAACGCAACCGCCCTCCAAAAACAAAATATACATTTAAAGGAGGGTTGTCGGCCATGACCTCGCCGCCCCCACACTCAATGGCACTGGGTGAACAACTAGTTAAAATTATTGGGGGGTGGGCAGTCAACCCTGCCACCCCGCACTGCCCGCATATCATATTATATATATATATGGTGGGGCGAGGCTATCAACTCTGCCACCCCAACCAATGCCCTTGCCACGTCTTAATAATGCCGGCGGAAAAGGAGGGGCGAGCCCGACGCCCCCCCACTTGTCAATTAAAATAATGTGTGGTTTTTTTATAAACGTGTGGTGGTTCAAAAAATGCAGATTCCACCTTTAATTGGAGGGGTCAGGGTTTGACCACCCGACCTCCTCCCAAACAATACGGATCTAAACCAACTCCTCCAACGCATTCCTTGAGGAGTTCACCAATCACATTATCTTTAAGCCATGCATTTCATATGTGTGCCAGGGCAGACAGGAGCGAGCATGGAAACCAAGGCAGCAGAACCCCGAGCAGTGTTCAGGAAGGGGCAGAACCATGATCTGAGCCATTTTTTCCAGAGAGGCCAGATTTTCACTTTGTCAGATTGAGACAAGTTATATATGGATTTTGCACTACTCGACGCCACGAATCCAACGGTGCTGCCCATTTCGTCATCAAAGGTCTAAAATTTTCGGCCATTTTCAGATTGCGCATGTATAAGGGTGTAATTACTCATTTTGTACTTGTATTTTTATTTTTTCCATTTAATGAAGGAAGGGCCTCCCACTAATTGAGCAGGGCTCGAAGATGTAGTCCCTCCTGGACAAACTTTGATATCAACTCCGTGTCTTCTTGCATGATTTTAATGTCTTCTCTCTTTTTCCGTTTATGCCTTTAAAGTTTCTTATTTAAAGCTACAATTTTCACATGTAATTATTTCATACTTCTCAAGCAAAATATTTTGGATCAATTAGATTCTTCATACCTGGAATTTCTTGACCTTTTGAAGGGTTTCTCATTTCCATTACAACCAGAAGGAGCCTTCCTCTTTCCTTTGAACCTGTTGTTCCTTTGATTTCCACCCCCCTGTTGTTGTTGTCATCATCCCCGGGAGAATCCCTTCTATTAGGGCATTCTCTAGCATAGTGGCCAGACTTGTTACATATGTAACTTATTCCTTTCTTTCCTTTGGCCCCTGCTCTTCCATGGTTCCTCGGCCCACCATTGTTCTTCTTCTTAGCATGAGCAGCGAAGGCAACATTTCCTTCATTTTCATATTCCATCATTCTTGTCTCCTCTTGAGTGCATCTCGACAATAATTCATCAAAATCATGAATCACATTATTACTGAGAATGGTAGTAATGAATACATGCCATTCAGAGGGGAGAACTCCAAGTGCAGTGAGGACCATTTCTCGATCAGCTATTGTTTCCCCAATGGTGAGAAGGTTATTCATGATTTCGGTCAACTTCATAAAATAGGATTGAACGGATTCATCCTTGCCTTTCTTGAGATTCTTAAATTGATTCTTAAAGAAAAGACCTTGATTTGCATTGTTAGTCCTAAACACATTGACCAAATTATCATACATCTCCTTAGATGTGCCCAGCTCAGAGATGTAAGCAGCCAGACTTTTGTGGATGGAATCCTGGATAATCATCTTAGCTTTGATTTCCCATTTCTATACTTTGATTTTGTGGCAGCAGGTGCAGATGACAGAGGCTCTTGTATTTTTCCTTGCACATAGTCCATGACCTCTTGATCTTCCAAGACCAAGTCCAAAGACATCTTCCAAGCATGATAGTCAGACTTTCTAGTCAACTTGTCATCAGCTTTGAAGACATTATAATTTGAGGTACCCATGGGTCCTTAAAAAATGCTACTTCTTTGGTGATTACTCTCAATACAAACTTGGACTTTGTCTTCACCTTAGCTCTGATTCCATGTAAATTTTAGAAGATGTTCTATGCTTGATGCAAATTTACTTCAAACCTGATACCAAATAGCAATCACATAAACATGAAAGTAAAATGTTGATAGAACATACCAATAGATCGACTGAAGACAAGCCAAAAAATACACTTAACTTGATTAACAAAAAGATGCTTCAACCAACAAAGTCTCCTCACCGTCAACCAATCAGAAGTGTCACACAACCCTCAAGAAAGCTCCACAAAAGTCAACCCAAAGTCAACGAACGTCAATGTTGTCCAGTCAATGTTCAACGCAGAACAATAGCAGCAAAAAGTCAATGGAGTAGGTCAAAGGTCAACATCTAGCCTTGGTTTTTGTGCTAATGAATGCGGCCTTCAGAACTCGGAAGTTTGGTGGAGTTTGAGGTCAAATGAACCAAGCGTTGAACAAAGTCAACGCTGCTCAAACCTGTGTTGAAACCCTGGACAGGTCTGTACATAAAACCCAAGCTGTTGTTCCACACGTGTGTGAAGTAAAGCCTCCAAAGGATGATCGAACCAATCAAACACAAGAGAGAATTGTGTTATGAGTGGATGATGAAATGACCTCCAAGTTTGTCTAATTTATATCCATTTGTGAGGGTGTGTGACACATATGTTGGGGCTCCAAGCCTACATTACAATTCTGGACGACCTTGCACATAAGTGGAATAAATTCAAATTAAATGTTCTACTCATCCAATCAAGACGATATTTATATCAATCTTGCACCTCTCTGAAAGAGGAATCCAATAAAAATATTGGAATCGTCATTTGAGCAATACAACATGGAGTTTTGACCTAGTTTCCCAAAATTAACAAACCCACTCTCCATGAAGACTCTAACCACTCCAGTTTGGGTAAGGCTCCCAAACTTACCCCTCTAATGGATTCGCCCAAAGTTCCTGGATGTTATTGGAAATGTTATTAGATGCTTTGTGAAAATAGACAGTGGGGGACTAGCCAATGGGTTCATCTCATTTGTCTGCATCTCGTTGAACTGGATTTAGGTGCAGGTCTCTTAGATAAAATCATCCTAGAAAGAGATTACAAGGAACATCATCAACCTTTAGATTACGAAAGCATAGCTTTTAGATGCAAATCTTGTCAGCCGCACAAGCATATTTAGAGTGTGTACCCTGTAGGGGTGTCAAGATCCCCGGTGTCGTGAAAACCCAACTGTGGATGGCGTGATCAGAAGGCAACTTCAAACGTCAAGAACACAACAAGTAATAAGAAGGACATCCCTCAGTAGGAAAATACACCTCCTTATTCTTCAGCCCCGCAAGATCCTAAGAAACCTACGGTCACTACACCTTTTCCCTGAGTGGAAAAGAATCCTTCGACTAAGGAGAATGAAAACTCATTAGCATTAATCGTGTCTACAACAAGTGGGAAGAAACGACCTCACGAGTCCGATCATTCATATAGTTATAAGGATGTCTCACACTTTGTGGAGGCAGTAGTAATGGAGCTTTCTTTGAAAATAAACGATATGGCATTATCCTTAGTTGTAACCGATAAATATGTAGGATAGGTAGATGTTCGTAGGAGAAATGGGAAAAAGGAAAAACCCCCGAACACATTTGGTGTTTGATATTAGAAGGAATCTTTTCACATATGCTTATAGCTAGAAAATATGTTTAGTATGTCATACCTGGTTGGAGTCATGACCTTCGAGGTCAGTTTTTTTGGTCCATTGTTAACTATATGTACTCAATGTAATCCTTTGTTGCTATTAATAGAAAAAAATTGTATCAACTTACAAAAATATGGGGGGATTAAATCTCTTTTCACTCTAAAAAGAGATTTGCACCTCAAGATATTTTATCCCTCTTGACGTTTGGTATATTTGGAGTTAAGATGGATATACGCTGGTAAATACTAATTTTTAATTAATAAAATACAAACAACTACTTTTAATAAAGTAAATTATCATGATGAGAAGTCCCTTTTTGTTGTTGCTGAAGCCCGCGCACGATTCTGATCGCTCCCCCGCGTCTGCTCTGCAACCATGGCCCCAGGATGGGGCCCTGAGTCTGATTCCTCGCTTCCGCTTGAGCTCTCTGCCTTCAAGAAACTGGTGGCTAGTTTCTCTAAGCGCCCAACAAGTGAAAACCAACAAAAAATTGTTAAAATAATGGCTACCTTTCCATTAGTGGATCTTCTGATTGATGAGCCTTGTAGAACAACCCTAAATCTTGCAGAAAGAGGGCTCATTGGATAGTTCATTGGGCTCTGGCCCTCGCCCAAAGCTGTTGAAGCTTGGATTCAAAGAAACTGGTCTCCCCTCATCAAAGAAGGAATCAGAAGCTACCTTGTAGGTAAGGTTTTCTTTGTGTTCGTCTTAGAAGCAGTAGAAGATAGGAATCTGATCTTCCACAATGGCCCGTACTTTATGGGGCCTTAGGGCCTATACTTGAATCAATGGAACCCTGATTTTGATCCAAGTCAAGATGTTCCCTCAGTAGTCTCGGTCTGGGTGTGTTTGCCCCATCTCCCTCTCCACTGCTGGAACCCTAAATCCTTAGAAACTATTGGAAACAAACTGGGGAAATACATAGACATAGCATAAAAGAAAGATCAATACTCTTGTGCAAGAATATGTGTAGAAGTTGACTTGGAATAAGGACTTCCTGAGGCTATCAAACTCAAGGTAGCGGAGTGGTTGCATATCCAAGAGCTAGACTATGAACAGCTCCCATTTAAGTGCAGATACTGCCATGAATATGGGCATTTTGCCAGATATTGTAAAAATAAAACAGTGGAAGAGATAGACAACTCAAAGGAAGAACAATGGACTCAGGTTCAAAAATTTTCTCCTAACAAACATAATAACAAAACAAAAGGGAAAAGCAAGCCAGTCGGATCCGCCGCACCTACCTAGGTGGTGCAAGGGGGAGAGCCTTCAGGCCCTACAACAACAGCTACAAACACCAACCCTTTTGAAACCCTAAGTATTCCAGAAGAACAAATAGATCCAACAGAAGATGCAGTGGATGAAATGCAGCCTAAACCAACAGGAGAAGATGGAAGATAGGAAGGGGTCATCCCAATGCAAATTGGATCTCCCAAAGGAGAAACCACCTCCCCATCCTATGCAGAAATGACAAGAAAGAAGCCCCTAGAATCCTCTGGATCCTCGGAAGATGAAACTTTCGAGAGGCCCACCAAAAGAGTTGGGAGAAAGTCTCATAGAGAGGCAAGAGAAGAAGAGGCCGAGAAGCAGAAAATGCAGGTCAGTCAATCCACGATTGAGATGTCTATAGGCATAAATACTAAACCCAGGCCTCACAAAGGCCACCCCTCTGCAAGTAAATAATGCGTATAATCTCCTAGAACTACAGAGGTCTGGGGAATCCCTCAAAAGCGGAAGTTGTGAAGAACCTCATAAAATCTGAATCCCCCGAGATCCTCTTGCTCCAAGAGACCAAAATAGAAGGGTCTGCCCTTCTGGATCTAAGTAAAGACAAATAGACAAAAATAGTTGGGAAAGCAGTAAGTGCCAGGGGAACCCGTGGAGCCCTTACCACTCTATGGGAGGATGAAAAAATTCTTCTGGTTAGCTCCTTTGAAATGCAACATTGGATCTACACCGAACTCCAACACCTTGCAAGTAATACCTCCCTTACCATTTTCAATATTCATGTGCCGGTGTTATATGAGGAAAAAAAGGAATGCTGGCTTACTCTTTTAGATTTTTTAGAAGCCTACTCACCTAATAATTTAATCCTTGCTGGAGATTTCAATATTCTCCTCGATCAAAAGGAGAAAAAAGTAGGAAACAGTAGCAAGGATCGTATCCTTCCTCTTGTAGAAGATTTGATCCATGATTGGGATTTATTGGATATCAAACCCAAATCTGGACTCTATACATGGTCAAATAATAGAGCTGGAAAGGAGCACATTTCAGCTAGGCTTGACAGATTTATGATACAATGCACCCTCCTCTCTAAGCAGAAGATAATCATCTCCAAAATCCTGCCCAAAATAACATCAGACCACAAACCCATCTTGCTGCAGATTGAAGAAGCAGAAAGTCTTGGACCCATCCCTTTCAGATTTAGCCCTCAAGGGATTGAAAGAGAAGGTTTTATGGAGACAATCATAAAATCTTGGTCCAAGCCAATCATTGGGTCAACTAGCTATGTTTGGGAGCAAAAAATCAAGGCCACCAAAACAGCTTTGAAGGAGTGGTTAAAAAAACCCACATGCACTCCAACTAGCCTTAGAAAGAAGGCCCTCGAAAATATATTAAACACGCAAATGGATATGGAATAGCAGGAAATCACCTTCTTAGATTTGCAGCGTGAGTAATTTTCCCAATAAAGCACTCTCCACGCCTTCAAAGTGGAGGAGGAGACCTTAAGACTAAAATCCCGAAACCTCTGGCTAAAATTGGGAGATAGAAATTTTGCATACTTCCACAAGAAAATTAGAACTAGACTCCTGAGAAATCACATAGCATAAATAACTACTTCAGAGGGGACAATGCATAAAGGAATAAAAAATATTCGTGAGGCAGTTACCTCACACTTCCAGCAGTTATACATGGAAAATGGAACAAACTCTGAAGAAGAAAGTGTCGATTTCCTTTCTTACATTCCAAGTCTAATAAAGGAGGAGGACAACTCCAGTCTTCTGAAGCCCTTCTCGGAAGAGGAAATAAGCAATGTCATATGGATGATGGAACCAGACAAAGCTCTTCGGCCTGATGGATTCACTATCCACTTCTACAGAATATGCTGGAATATTATAAAGATTGATCTGATCCAGATGATAATGGGTTTTCAGCAGAAAGCCAAAGTTGGTGGCAGCACCAATTCCACTTTCATTGCTCTTATCCCAAAAGAGGTGAACCCTGCCTCGTTTGATCGCTTTAGGCCTATATCGCTTTGCAATGCTTCATATAAGATCCTTTCTAAGCTTCTGGCGAATAGATTCAAGCCTCTTTTGGGTAAACTCATCTCTAACAGTCAAAGCGGATTTGTCAAAGGAAGGCACATCCTAGATAATGTGCCCCTGATGCAGGAAACCATTCACTCAAGCCTCCATCGTCACGAGAAAGGAATGATAATCAAGTTATACATGGCAAATTCTTTTGATCGGTAAGACATTTTTTCCTTCTCAAAGTCCTTGCTGCTTTTGGCTTCGGCTCTGGGTTTATTAGGCTAATTAAAGCTTGTATTGGAGAGCCGTGGATTGCTCCCTTGGTCAACGGTAGACCTGCCGATTACTTCAAAGCAACAAGGGGCATTAGACAGGGATTTCCTTTTTATCCCTTTTTGTATATTTTGATGGCAGATTCCCTCAGCAAGAAGTTGAATGCAGAAAAGATTAATGGGACTCTCCCTGGCATTAGGGCAGTGAGAGGCACTGATCCAATAAACCATGCCTTGTTTGCTAATGATTCAATTCTTCTGGGCGGAGCCTCATTAAAAATTGCAAGGGATTTTAAGAAAATTATTCAAATCTTTTGCAGAGTCTCTGGAGATTTGGTTAATAGAAGGAAAAGTGTAGTGTATGGCTGGGAGACCGATCAGTGAGCTGTGAACCGAATTGCACAAGTTCTTGGATTTGTGGGCTATGCAAGGTGGGATAAAATCAATTACCTTGGTCTGCCCCTGTCCTTGGGCATCAACAAGGCTCTCCACTAGGCTGAGATACTCAGTAAAATCAAAGCAAAAATAAAATTTTGGGGTGGACATTGGCTCACCAGAGCTGGGAAGCTCATTCTAATCAATTATGTTCTTTCCTCCCTTCCATTATGTTAAGCAACTTTCTTATTGGCTCCAAAATCGATTACAGATCAGCTTTCCAAGATGTTGAGAAACTTCTTGTGGCAAGGAGGTAAGGGAAATCAAAAGAAATTTCATTTGGTAAATTGCGACATTGTGAAAAAATCTCTTTTAGATGGAGGCCTGCAAGTAAGAGACCCTGGTCTGGAAAACTTGGCATTGGGGGGCAAGTTGTTATGGAAATGTTTTTTCGAATCACAGACACTGGATCAGTCAAGTTTTCATAAAAAAGTATATGCATGGCCTCACTCTGCAAGATATGGAGAAAGGAACAACAAACAAAGGAACAACTCTATGGAAACTCTGTTCTCACAGTTGGTAGTTTTACAAGGAGCAGTTATATAGAATTGCGGGAAACGGGAAAATCATCAACCTTTGGGAAGACAAAATTATGGGATTACAATATCTAAACAATGTCCAGGACATCACCGAGCTGTGTGACTGGATAATCAGTCTTGGCATCAAAAATCTGGAAGACATATACTTTTGGGACGATGAGGGTAATTGGCTGGATTGGAACATTCCATGTCCTCCTGAACCGATGTGGCATCAAGTTCTCCTCCTCCTTGCGAATTTGGTTGGGCTGGATCCAATACAGCGCAACTCAAAAGACAAATGGGGATGGGGGAAAATAGGAGTTTACACAACTTCCCAAGGATTCACAGCCCTCCAACGCAGCACACCTCTGCTCAATCATTCGATTTGGAAACAGATTTGGGACCCAGCTGGTCTCCCCAAGGTTAATTTTTTTTCTTGGCTTCTCATTCATAATCGAGTGTTAACAGGTGAAAATCTAGAAAAAAGAGGAATTGCTGGGCCTCATAGATGCTCGCTTTGCTGTGCAGCAGTGGAG
Source organism: Pinus albicaulis (assembly GCA_034641835.2). Taxonomy (NCBI): domain Eukaryota; kingdom Viridiplantae; phylum Streptophyta; class Pinopsida; order Pinales; family Pinaceae; genus Pinus; species Pinus albicaulis. Next base: position 925,210,724 of record CM076575.1, on the reverse strand, counting down.
ACTACGGACCATTTGTTTCTTGACTGTGTGTATGCCCAAGAAGTGTGGGTGATGGCGTTGCATAGGCTGGATGCTCAATCCCCATTGCAGGTCTTGATCACCATCCTCTTCACCACTTGGTCTGGACGCTCTCCCCATGATCTAAGTCGAAAATCCCTTTGGTTTAACATCTGACATGCCATCCCCAAATTTTTCTATTGGGAAATCTGGCTGGCAAGGAATGAAGCAATCTTCAACAGCAAACTGTATTCCCCATATATTGTTGCAGCCAAAGCGAAAGCCTTGCTAATCGAAAATTTGGTAAACCTTCCCCACAAGCCAATCTATGATCTCTCTCCAGATGTAATTAGTTGGATAGGCATGCCTATGAAGACAACCTCTCGAAATAGAAATCTAACTAGACCTTGTTACAACCCGGAATGGAGACTTCAAATCCCAGAGCTTGAATTTAAAAATTGGTGGTAGAATTAGAATAGAACCACATTTATTTATTTATTTATTTATTTTTACTATATGGTGCCTCAAAAGGAAATCCGGGAAAATCTGGAGCTGGGGGAGTTATTTATTCCAAATCAAGTCACAACCAAAACAACTTCAACTGGGGCCTTGGGAAAAACACCAATAACCATGTAGAAATCTTAGGAATGCTCAAGGCTTGTCAAATTGGGCAGGAGAATGGTGAAAAAGACATTCAGGTTTTCGGAGACTCAGAAATCCTGATTAAAATCATAAATACAGAAGATCACTTCAGCAATCCGACCCTCAACAAGATGTTGCAGAGACTCAGGAAACTATTGCAAAATTCACATCTAGCTCCTTTTATCATATTTTGCGAAATTTAAACAAAGAGGTGGATGCAAAAGCAAATACATGATGTCTTTTAAAACAAGGAGAATTCTCAGAAAATGGTAAAGACCCTATCTGGCTATCCATCCCATGAAGCTCAGCCATGTAAAATCAGATCTGGATTACTTGGGGATTCTGGAATAGACTTTGTAATCAAGGTTGTTTAGGCTCCGACCCGACCTACCTCCATAAATAAAAAATTAACCGTTTTTGTTATAAAAAAAAAGAAGTAATTTATCATAAATTTAATTTAATTTAATTTTTTATTTTTCAAAAAAAGGGTAAATTTTATATACACGTTTGTTAATAGGGAAAAATAATTGTTATTTTTTATTGCTCTTCTTATTTGTTATCTCAAAAAGTAGAAATTCACTCTTAAAGGGCTAACTCATCTACTTAATTCAAAAAAACATACACTCTTAACAAATTAAAAATAATTTCCTCTCGGCCGCCTTCGCCTCTGACCCTGGTCCTCCTGATCTCTGGGCCTCACGGATCTGTTAGGATCCTTCTTTTTTCTCCAGATCTTGCTTCAAGGTCTCGCAGCGCCGCTCCCTTGTTAGATCTGCTTGGACCTGCTTTCTTCTTGCAGGTTCTGATCGGATCCTCTCCCTTTTCATCTCGGTCTTGAGATGCCTCGCCTCCAGTTATTGTTAGGTGTGGATCGGGTGTGTTATTACTGATTTAACATTCTCTGCCATGGATGCCCAAGGCTCGCCCCTCGGTCCCTCGCATGCTCTGCCCCCGGATGCTGAAGCTGCCTTCTCCTCTCTGCTAGCTTCGTTGCCCAAAAAGAAGAAGTCTGAAATCTCTAAGTTCGTCAAAAAGCTCGACGATGTTCTTGAGGTAAACCTCCCTCCTGAGGGCCCGATCCAGGTCGCTTTGTGCCTGGCAGATCGAGCCCTGGTGGGTCAATTTATGGGCCTTTGGTCCTCGCCAAAATCGACAGAAAATTGGGTCGTGAAGAACTCGATTCCGCTGATCAAGAACAAAGTCACTTCATATTATCTAGGTAGAGGCTACTTCTTGTTCGAGTTCAACACAAAGGAGGACAAAGACTTGATCTTCAGGAATGGGCCCTATTTCATGGGACCTCAGGGCCTCTACCTCAACAAATGGACCCCTGACTTCGATCCGGCCGTGGATGTCCCAAAGGCAGTCCCTGTCTAGGTTTGGCTCCCTAATCTTCCTGTGCACTGTTGGAACTGGGATTCCCTCAAGCACATTGGAGATGCTTTGGGAAAGTTCATTGATAGAGCAAACAACAATGATCAGTATGATTGCGCCTGAATCTGTGTCGAGGTGGACTTAGAGGTGGGGCTTTCGGAGGCCATCAAAATAAAGGTTGGCAGTTGGACGCATGTGCAAGTTCTGGACTATGAGCAGCTCCCTTTCAAATGTCGTAAATGTCACGTCTACGGGCATTTTGCAAGAGGGTGTCCGAACAAAGGGGAAGCAGAGAAAGGAAAGGAAGATGGCTGGAACCAAGTCAAGAGGCCAAAGACATCTCATAAGAAGACTGGGGCTCAAGGCTCCCAGCCTGCCTCCACCTAGAATGTTCCTCCGCAAAAAATTCAAGGAAATAGGTATGAGGTCTTAAGCTTTGTAGAATAGATTCCTCAGGAAGAAGATAGGCAAGATAAACCCTCAGAAAAAATGACTTCAGCAAGAACAAGACCTGAAGAAAGTGCCACGGCAAGAAATAAGGATAAGCAAACAGAAGCCTCCAAGGAGGAACATGACTCGGAGGAGTCTGAGGAGGATGGAGAAATAGGAGATACGCAGACATCGGTCAGAAGATTTGCAAGGGGCCGCAAATCTGCTAGAGAAAAGAGAGACCAGGAAACTTATAAATACAAGCTTCAGGGTAGCCAGCCCACTTTGGAGAAACTCCTTGGCAAAAATACAAAGATGATCAAAAACCAAGCGCAGGGCTCTAAGGGAGCCCCTCATCATAAAAATAAATGATGAAGATTGTCTCCTGGAATTGCAGAGGAATGGGGAGCAAAGTGAAAGAAGAAGCAACGAGAAGCCTTATAAGAAGAGAAGCCCCAAACATTCTTCTGATTCAGGAGACCAAAATGGAGGACAATGAGTTTCTCCAAATCAGTAAAAATTTTTGGAAAGGAAGTAGCAGTCAAGCAGTTTCAGCATGGGGAGCCTCTGGGGGATTGGGCTCTCTTTGGAATCCTCTCAAGTATAGGCTGGTCACCGAACTGCACAACACCCATTGGCTGTTTTTGAAGCTCCAATCTTTGGACTCGAGAGAGGCACTTAGTCTTTTCAATGTCTATGTTCCAACAAACATAGGGGAGAAAAGGGAGTGCTGGGACTCCATCAGACATCTGTCAGAGTCAGAAAACTTGGAAAACATCATCGTTGCAGGTGATCTAAACCTTACCTTACGCCTGGAGGAAAAGCGAGGAGGCACAATCATAAGAGACCCTGCAAGGGAGTGGGTGGAAGACCTCATGCAGGACTGGGATCTGCTTGATATCCCCCCAGAAAGTGGTAAGTACACTTGGTCCAATAAAAGAATAGGTCCTGGTCACATTGCTGCGAGACTTGATAGATGTTTGGTGCAGAGCTCCTTTCTTTTACTGGGCTTAGAATCCAGATTGCATATTCTCCCTTGTAGTGTTTCAGATCATAAGCCCATTATGCTTGAGATGTTGGGCTACAATGATCTTGGCCCCATTCCCTTCAGGTTCAATCCTCTTTGGGTCAAGGAACCTGAGTTTCTGAATTTGGTTCAGGACAGTTGGAAAATGCCAGTGAAAGGTTCACCTTTCTTCATTTGGGAAGAAAAACTTAGAAGACTGAAAGCTATTCTTAAATCTTGGGCCAAATCTCTTCCTTCCCCTGCAAAAGAGAGAAGGCAGGCCCAAGACAATCTTGCCCAACACCATGCCCAAAGTGAAGATGCAGAAATCACTAACGAAGTGTTAGATAAGGAAGCTGAGCTTCAGGAAAGCTTCCATAAAGCTTGCCTTTTGGAGGAAGAGCATTGGAGACAAAAGTCTAGGAGTTTATGGCTTAAAGCGGGAGACAGAAATACTGCCTTCTTCCACAAACAAGCTCAAGCCAGAAAGAGCTTCAATTCTATTGCAGAATCAAGGATGGTAACTCGACACACAAAGACTTTGAGAGCATAAAGAGAGCAGCTTTCAATCACTTTCAAAACTTGTACAGAGAAGAGGGAGAGACCGACCCAAACTCTAAATTTTTGGAGGCGGTTCCCTCTAGGATCTCTCCTTCAATGAATCAACAGCTGGAAGCGAAGATCTCAATACAAGAAATAAAAGATGCTCTCTCCGACATGGAGCCTAACAAAGCCCCAGGCCCGGACAGCTTCACTGCAAGATTCCTTCAAACCTGCTGGCAGATTGTAGAGAAAGACCTATTCAAAATGATTATGAAATCTCAAAATTGCCAGAAAATAGGGGGTAGCACCAATTCTGATTTTCTCACCCTCATTCCCAAGGAAAAGGGTGCTAAAGATTTCAATCGGTTCCACCCCATCTCTCTTTGCAATATTGGATATAAATTAATCACAAAGGTAATTGCCAATAGGCTAAAAGGTATCCTTCCAGCCATCATCCCGGAGAATCAAGGCGGATTTGTTTAGGGGAGACAACTTGCTGACAATTTCATTCTCGTGCAAGAGGTGATTCACTCAAGCCAACTTCGCAAAGAGAAAGGTATGGTAATTAAACTTGATTTGGCAAATGCCTTTGATCGGGTCAGACTTAGCTTTCTTTGGGAAGTTTTGAAAAAATTTGGCTTTGGAATGGGCTTTTTAAATTGGATCTGTGCTTGTATTGTCGATCCTTGGATCGCTCCCTTGGTGAATGGAAGAGCAGCTGGATTTTTTAAAGCTTCAAGAGGGCTCAGGCAAGGTTGCCCCCTCTCTCCGCTTCTCTTCGTCCTTTATGTTTCTGTCCCGAGTTTCTACCTTGATCAGAAATTGGTTGACCAAGAGATCTTGGGGCTCAATATAGCCAGAGGGGTTAAAAATGTTAATCACACCCTGTTTGCGGATGATACCCTCTTGTTAGGGGCTGCCTCTGCCAGATCTACTTTAAGATTTAAGGAGGTCTTGGACGACTACAGTGAAGCTACAGGCAGCTGTTTAAACAAACGTAAGTGTAAAGCTTTTTGCTGGAATATCTCTGCTTCCTCCCTCTCTGCCATCTCTAGAATCCTTGGCTTTTCTGCCTCCCTCAATTGGTCCTCTTTTACTTATTTGGGCCTTCCCATCTTCCGCAAACTGGCATACAGCAGAGACTGGATCCCTCTGTTGGACAAATTTAAGGCCAAAATTCAAGCTTGGGGATTCTCTTGGTGAAACCTTGCCGGCAAAACTGTCCTCATCAAATCCGTTCTCAGTAGCCTCCCCACTTTTAAATTCTCTGTATTTCTAGCCCCTTCAGGCATCATCAAAAAAATGGAAGCCTTCATTCGTAAGTTCTTCTGGAAAGGGGGCAATCACAATGACAGGAAAATCCCTTTGGTAAGTTGGGAGAAAATCTGCAAGCCTCAGATTGAAGGAGGCCTTAACTTCAAAGACCTCAGCCTCCAAAACATCGCCATGGGAGCCAAGATATTTTGGAGGATCATTGGACCACACCCAGGTTGGGCGCAAAGAGCTCTTTGGAGGAAATATTTCAGGGGGAAGAGGAAGAGATGCCTGGACACCTCGCTGCCCACTACAGGCTCGCATCTGATTAAACTCTGCCACAAAGCAACCCCTTTAATAAGAGACAAAGCGTATTGGATTCTAGGCAACGACAAAGAAATTAAGATATGGGACGATATCATCATGTTGTATCCTCCTTTATCATCCCATTGTTCTCCACATGCGCTTCGTTTGTGGCTGGATAACGCTGGTTGCGTAACTCTTTGGGACATCTCCCAGTGGGCAGGCAGCATCTGGCTGCGCTGGAGGCTTCCACCCGTTCCTCCAGAGCTGTCTCAAGCTCGCGACCTCCTCCTTTCTCTGTTAAACGGTAAGGCGCCTCTGCACGTGGGAAATAAGGATGCCTGTGGTTGGGGAGCCGCCCCAGGGCTGTACACTGTTGCACAGGGGTATAAAAGCCTTCATGATTGTCCTAATGTCCCTCCTGATCCTGCTGTTTGGAAAGGGCTTTGGAATTTCAAATCCATGCCAAAGGTTGACTCATTTTGTTCGCTGTTATGTCACAGAGGGATTTTAACAGCAGACAGATTGAAGAAGAAAGGGTTTCAAGGTCCCTCTCGATGCCACTTATGCTGTGACAGTGAAGAGAACGCCCAACACATCATTTTGGACTGCAAATTTTCAAGAGAAATCTGGCAAGGCCTATTGAGCTATTGGAAAACTGAATTCATATTACCCATGTCTATCACAGATCTATTTGCAAACTGGAGAAATATCTACCCAGAAAAGCTCCCAAAAAATGAAAATTTTAAAGCTGCATGGCTCTCCTTGCCGAAATTTGTTTGCTGGCAGATCTGGCTTGAGCGTAAAAGAAGAGCTTTCAGAGATGAAAGCTTAAATTCGCAGTTCATTATCATTAAAATAAAAAGTCTATGGAAAGAAAGTTTGGGGGAACATTTGCCGGATTTGAATCTAAGCCAGCAAGACTTAGAATGGGGTGCCTCGCTGGATCTTCGATTCTCTGGTGATATAAGGCATCACAAGGTCATAAAAGAGTGGCAATTCAGAGGAAAGGAGAATGAACTATCAGATTTTCTCCTCAGGCAATCCAGATACTCCTTGTTTTTCGATGGGGCAGTGAAAGGCAACCCCGGATTGGCTGGGGCAAGAGGAATTATAAAAAATAAAGAGGGCATAATTGTGACAAAGTTCACTTGGGGACTAGGGCAGTCTACTAGCATGCAAGCTGAAGCCTTGGCACTTCTACAAGGTCTCAAGCAAGCAAAGGTTATGGATATTTCAGATGTCAGTATCGTAGGAGATTCTCAGTCCATTATCAAAGTCTTAGTGGAGGATTCCTCTCCTGTAGATATTAGATTGGCAAGAGTGATTTCAAGAATCAGAACTCTGGTGAAATCTTTTCGGACTGCATATTTTCTTCATGTTTTGAGGGAAAATAATAAGGATGCTGATCTGGAAGCCAATAGAGTAGTTCCACTTCCCGTAGGCTTTCTCTTGACAGACGGAAGTGAGGATTGGGATTCCATACCATAAAATTTTGTTATGTTTTTTTGCATTCTACTGAAACAGTTTGTATGTCTATTTAAGATAGGGAAAATAACTGAGATAGATTCGATAGTCTCGAGTAAAATCTGTGGATTCCAAAATTTTGGGGCCTATGATCAGTTAGTGGAAGAAATTTTAAGGGCTATGCCCGACCTAATGTAACCGGTGAAAGGCATTTTGGCCAAACTCTAATAGAAATCCATATTCGTTCTTGTTAAAAAAAAAAAAAAACAAATTAAAAATAATTTGAAATATTTCCATAAAATTAAAATATAATTTTTAATTAATAATAATTATAACAAAATTGGGGGAGGCAGGAGCGGGAGGGGTCTTTTTTCGACTCGATGGAGAAATAAAGATCACTTGGGGATTAGGAATCGACACAAATAATCAGGTAGAAGCCCTATCCCTTTGGAAATGAATGAGCATAGCAAAAGAAAAGGGAATTGGACAACTTCAGGTATTCAGAGAATCAATGTTTACCATTCAAAAATGTCAAAATTCCTCAAAAAAATCTTTAGATCTTTTACCTCAAATATTTCAGAAAACTGTGTCTTTAGCTAGATGGTTATATAATATTGAATTTTATAGAATTCTTTCGGTAATAATCACATGCAATAGAACATTGTTAACGTGTTTCGAACCAACCAGTGTGGTTCATCATCAAATAGCAACTCAACCAAATAGTGGATGCCCAAGCAAATAAAGGGGCCTCCCTTAACACAGTTACCGTTCAAATGAGAAAATTACACGATTTATTATTATTATTATTATTTTTAACTTAAAAAAAATTGCTTTTGTTTTTTTTTGGGTTAATTATTATTATTATTATTTATTTATTTATTTTAATTTATTTTTACTTTAAATTGTATGTTTTTTGAATTTTTCCCTTTTTATTTTATTTTTATTATTTTTTAATTTTCTTACAAGTGATATTTTATCTTTAATACGATGCCTAAAAATCATTGGAATTTTATTTTCATAAACGTGATATTTTATCTTTAATGTCGTCCTTGGAATGTTAAGGCTTTTCAGAGACACAATAATAGATTATCTTTAATACCATGCCTAAATATCGTTGGAATTTTAAGACTTGATATTTGATCTTTAATACCTTGTTTATAGTTGAAATTTTAAGGTTTTTCAGAGTCATGATATTTTATCTTTAATGTCATTATTAAAAATTGTCGACAATTTACCCCGAAAATAAAAATACGTTATTCCAACATTAACACTTTTTGTTTTCAAGGTGTTTTTTGCACACAAAAATTTGACAACGTTATTCTAGCATCAACACTTTTCGTTTTCAGGATGTTTTTTGCACACACAAAATTGGCAATGTCATTCCACCATCAACACTTTTTGTTTCGAGGGTGTTTTTTCAATCCTTTTTTCAAAAAAAAAAATTGTAGAAATTTTAATACAATTATGTATTGCCTAGATTCTCCTGACCTAACAATTATATGCGACTGTTAAATACATGATCCTTCTAATTAAATCTTTGCGGAAATTTAATCGCCAATCGCAAACACATGAAGAAATTTCAATCACACATAACACAGATGTTTTTACCAGAAAAGCATAAAGCTAAAAACCCCACTATCATATATTATGTATATATCATGGATCATGAAACAATCTCATACAAAACTCTAATCCAAGAGCTCTCATTACAATATACAATCGTCTCACACTGTCATACAAAAATTGGCAAATACATGCGCCAATTTACTGCCTCCTGACAGCCTACCTCCACTGCACAATTCCTGCATGAATTCGATGTTGCCTTGCCTTGACTGCGCAAACCTCATTGGCGTCTCCAATGTGTGTGTGGTTGCATGAGTGCACCCACTAATGTCACAACAGATATTCAAACTGTCCCTTTCACCTATCTCTCAACTGGGTCTCCACTGGATCTGACATGCATGTAGTTAACAATAGTAAATCTTCAGTTGCATGTGAGACAACTGCTTGTGAATTAATTAAATAATTAATTCACTGATCTTTCACTAGTGTATCTTTAGTCACAACTAGTTACAACTAGCACAATTGAGTTTAAATCAACCGAGTTAAACTAATTTACAACTCACATAACTACACATCCAACTCTATTACAACTTCGAATCACTTAGTTACTACTAAGTCCACTTGCATGTCCCACCAACCAACCTTGGAACTCGAAATTCCTTCAGCTAACTGGTTTGCCACTTCAGTTAACTAAAATCAAGTGCTTCAAGAGAATAGATTATTATTGATTGTCTAATTATTACTAAGAGATAATAATAATCGACATGCATTCTATTTTTAGACATGCGATCTATAAATAGACTTCGCCCATGCATCTAAAAATATAATCTCATCTATAAATAGAATTTGTTCAACCATCTATAAATAGACTCCCGCTATAAATAGAAATTGCTCAACATTCTAAAAATAGACATACACCTAAGAATAGCATGCGGGCCCCACCTAGTGTAGGTGCTTAATTTTCACTAGGATCATCATCTTGTTGAATATTCTCAACAGTTTTTAGCATAATTTTAAAAAATGTTGAAATTTGACCCTAAAAAAGAATGTGTTCTCGACACACTTTTCGTTTTTGGGTTGTTTTTTTTTATATGTTTTTTGAGTTTTTTTGGGCTAAAGTTTTCATTTTGAGGTAATAGTTCCTATTTGATCGGTAACTGTGTTCCTTGAACAAGGAGTGTTAATCCCTGATCCATGGACCCCTACTTTACATCACATCCCATGAATAAATTGCATTGGAATGATCCTCCGTCGACATTATTACACGGGGAATTAAAACACGTCAGAATAATAATGCAAGCAGCTCAGGATGAGACATTGACAATCATAAAAAATCCCACATTTTTATTGAAGGACATAAAATCTTATGAATACAGTTGGGAGTCAGGGTGGGAATGCGTCATGCAGCTGGACAGTTGGCAGATGTTAGAGTAGAAATTTAATCCCTACTCTCATTTGCAGATGGTAGGTACCTTGAGCGCTTTGTATGTCATTACTCCTCGTGCGAGGGTGAGCAGATTGGTGGTTAGCAAAATGTTCATTCAAAAATTGAGCATGCAAAGCAGGGATGTCGGCCTTCAATTCCCTCCTCCCTACATTGGCGACAACATTCACTGTGGCAAGAATTATATAAGCGGTAAGAAGGTGGTGAAAATGACACTAATGTTTTACAGAGCTCTTGTAGCCAGTATCATGGCAACTTCAACGAGCAATGGAGATCCGCTTGCAACATAGGAACAAATTGAAGGCATAACATTAGAACTCTCGTCCATGGTTGCCAAGTTCAATGAACAAATCATCTTTCAATCGCGATCGCACTTCGTTTTGGTTTCTCGTCATATGGACAAATTGTGTGAGGACATGATCAGTTTGCAGTGCATGGGGGAGCACTTGGTTACAAAGGTGGAAACATTTTCAATCAAGGTTGAAGGCATTGAATTAATTGTTGAGACAACTGTTGCGAGTGTCCTCAAGGAAGTATTTGGCCTTTCATAAGTCTACCGTCGCAGTGTGCCAAAAGCTCTAGAAGAGGGAGACTCAAGTAGAAACTTCAGCGCCTCCGCTTCAGATGGACATGGAGAAAAATGAATGAGTTGAAATCCCATAAAATATAGATGTGGGAAGCGGGTAGTTTTTAGAATTTTCTTTATATGTTTTGCTTTTATGTGGAAATTTATGGTGTTTTCTGGAAGGTATATAGGGTCAATGGTGTAAAAATTATCAGTGAATCAAGGCACGGTAGGTATAGATTAAAATTGAACAATTTGGGAAATTTGACGAAGATAGACATATTTTGGATGTAAAAAGAAGTTGGCATGTTTTCCAGTTTTATTAATAACAACCTACCTGTTTCTTAGAAAGAAAAAAAAAAAATATTATAACAAAAACAATATCCCCTTTTCTCATTAAAATGACCTCCTAGCCCTTCTCATTTCAATAATTAAAATATATCTTGAAAACACAAACAACTACTTTTATTTATATTTTAAAAGTACTTTAGTAAAACTTTCATTTCTCTTTTTTTAAAGAATGCAGTAAAACCAGTCACAAATGATTTATTAATAGGTAAAAATAATTATAATTTGTTATTACTATTGATAATGTAAATTAACTCATCATTAATATTTTAGAAAAACCACATAAGTTAAAATAACGTATTAGTAATTTATAAAAATAGATTTTCATTTAACCTATTTACTTATTTACAGAGAATATGGGCTCTTAACAAATTAAAAATAAATTGAAATTTTTATATGAAATTAAAATATATATTTTTAAATAGTCCACAGAGTCTTGGATAGACATTGATCGGGTGCTCTGTTAAAGCACTCCTCGATGTGAAGTCATCAGTTCAATTCCTAGCCTGATCGGGGTGATATATTGGACATTATGAGGATATAGTCCCCTTTCATTGTTAAAAATACCTCCTTGACCCTCTCAATTCATCAACTAAAACAAATCTCGAAATGATTATTAAACTTTCAATTTTCAATCTTAATGAATCAACCATGTCCACTAGAAACACAGTGAAATATCAGCAAGATATAAATAATAATGGAAATATAAAGAATGAGAAAACCTCTTCAACCAAGTAAATTATGAACTTCACAAAATTAAGCTTAAATCAAGTGAATAGATGAAGACACATGGTGTTTTCACCTTTTATTGTTTTGATTTTTATCATTCTTTGACTTCAATGTTTAATTATAGTACATGAGCGGAGAACGACCATTATAACTATGACTCATATTCTCATTATTGTTCGGATTCAATGTTTAAGCATGGAACACCAATTGAAAATGGCTATTACTATCCTAGATCCATCTTAACTCTGGATCTACCAAGCGCCCAGAGGAATCAAATCCATTTTTACTCTAAAAGAGATTTGATCCCTCTCGACGCTTGGTAGATTCAGAGTTAAATTGGATCTAGAGTGGTAAATATTAAATTTTAATTAATAAAATACTAATAACTACTTTTATTGAAGTAATTTATCACAACTTTAATTTCTATCTTTTTCAAAAGAATGGTATATAACACATTTGTTAATTGGTAAAAATAATTGTTATTTTTTGTTGCTCTTGTTACTTGTAATTTACAAAAAGTATAAATTCATTCTTATAGGGTTAACTTATCTACTTAATTTGAAAAAACATAGACTCTTAACAAATTAAAAATAATTTGAAATCTATCTATAAAATTAAAATATAGTTTTCTAATTAATAATAATTATAACAAAAGCAATATCCCCTTTTATCATTAAAACAACCTCCTCACCCCTCTCATTTGAACAATTAAAAAGAATCTAGAAAACACAAACAACTACCTTTATTTATATTTTAAAAGTAATTTAGTACAACTTTAATTTCTCTTTTGTTTTTTAAAGAATGTGGTAAAACCTATTATAACTCATTTGTTAATGGGAACACATGTGACCCGGGAGAGTCAAGGATGGCGAGGGTTCCACGAAATGTCACCGCAAAGGTTATGAATGCATTTAGATCGTAGGAAGGGTCAATCAGAGGCCAAGGGAGGCGCATACTAATGACGTATCTAGATTTGTTTAGGATTTCAGTGAGATCTGATCTGAAGACGCTGCCCAAATATCCTCTCTCCAGAAGTGAGGCTTCACAAATATCTAATATCGATTCGAGAGTGCAGTAAAAGGTTTCCCCTCTAGAGACATCAAAGCAGAAGATATATGGATAAATGAGCGACATCAGGATATTTTTATCGCTTTGGGGGCTCTGTGTGGTTGTAGCTTTACAATGGTGTTGGATCAGCGGTGCTCGTCAGATCACTACTTTTGTTTAATTGATAGGAGGGATATGAGAGTATGAAATTTAAGATCTGGTCTAGATCTGCAAAGTTTGCTGCGTGGATCGATGGATCAATCCACTTTTACAACATAAAGGGTTGTTTTGATGGATCGACTCTCGACCCCCTCGCCGCAGTAACCTACATTCCACTCGAATCTGTCCTCTAGCATAGATATGGGTATCTGCGCATAAGGAATTCAACGAAACATGGAACAAGAAGTAAAAAAAACCATTCCAAATATTCATTAAATCCCCCTCTGGTAAATTAATTCTATTATGGGTTCATGCTATAGAAGGCATTAAACAGTTGAAGAAAAATATATTAAATATCTTGGGTATTCCGACACTCTCACAAAGCTTGATCTATAAAGGAAAACTAATGCAGGGTGACCTGAGGATACACGATTATAATATTGCTCTGTTATCCACCATCATCTTAAATTTGAGACTGCGAGGAGGCTCTTCTAGACTGTGAAAATAAAAGGGTGTAGGGAGTACATCTAGATCTAGCCTTCCAATAGGAACATAACTGAATTGAGGTCAAGTCAGTCGAGTTCCCTCTTTCAAAGACATTCTAAAAGGAAAGGTGGTTGCTTCAACCACACCAGATCAGACACACAACATACACAATCCCTATATAGTGGAGCAGTTGAATCACACCCCAACATTGACTATAGATCTAGAAAAAACAAATGATATGCGTACAATTTATGAAGCCCAAGAAATTATGTGCAGATTCAACAGTTTTTGGCGAAAGCCAATGGATCTATTTCACCCGATCTTCACAACATGGACAATAAATTGTGAGATTCACCTTTGCTCCAAAGGTTTTTTTCATAGTAAAGTTTGCATCATTAGAGGAATGAGAATATATTCTGCAAGAAGGACCATGGTTTTGGGGATCTACGGGACTTTTTGTTACCCCATGGTTCCCAGATTTTGATGCAAACACAATGGTAGTATCAAGAATTCCAGTGTGGGTTAGGCTGCATAATCTTCCCCTACATTTTTGGAATCATAAATTACTAGAAGGCATTGCGAACCTTTTACAATGATATATAAAGACTAATACACAAAGAATTGAAGAAAGCATCTACACTTTCGTCGGAATGTGTGTGGAGGTGGACCTGAAAAAAGGACTATCGGACCACATCCTCTTGACACACAACAAGCAGAGCTGGACTCAATTCCTGTATTTTGAGAACACGACTTTCAGATGTCGAATATGTCGACAGACAAGACATCTACAAAATCGTGTCCCGATTCCAAGAAAGAGCCACGAAGGAAGAAGAAGCCAGGAAATCAACCCAAAGGATGGCAATTCCCACCACTCGAAGATGAAGAGGATGAAGAATAATTGGGTCCCCTTCCCAATGAAGAAATCCAGAATCCACAAGAAAATGCAGAAAAGAAGGAAGCAAATCGTGAAGCATCATAAATCCCAGTACCCACAAAGGTTTTTTGACCAGGGTCCCTAGTTTTGGGGTCATGTGGGACACTCAATTCAGTGATGGTTTCCAGAGTTCAACCCACTCTCCATGAAGACACGACCACTCCAGTTTGGGTAAGGCTCCCAAACTTACCCCTCTAGTGGATTTTCCCAAAGTTCCTGAAAGTTTTTGGAAATGGTATTAGAAGCTTTGTCAAAATAGACAATGGGAGACTAGCCAATGGGTTCATCTCATTTGTTTGCATCTCTTTTGAACTGGATTTAAGTACAGGTCTCTGAGATAAAATCATCCTAAAATGATATGACAAGGAACATCATCAACCTCTAGATTACGAAAGCATAGCTTTTAGATGAAAATCTTGTTAGCGGCACAAGCATCTTTAGAGTGTGTTCCCTATAAGGATGTAAGAATCCAAGGTGCTGTGAAAACCAAACCGTGGATGGCATGATCAGAAGGCAACTTCAAACGTCAAGAACACAACAAGTGATAAGAAGGACATCCCTCACTAGGAAAAAACACCTCCTTATTCTTCAACCTCGCAAGATCCTAAGAAACCTACGGTCACTACACCTTTGCCCTGAGTGGAAAAGAATCCTTCGAATAAGGAGAATGAAAGCTCATTATCATTAACCGTGTCTACAACAAGTGGGCAGAAACAACCTCACGAGTTCGATCATTCAAATAGTGATAAGGATGTCTCACACTTTGTGGAGGCGGTGCCAATGGAGCTTTCTTTGAAAAGCGACGATATGGTAGTATCCTCAGTTGTAACTGTGATCCAGATTTATGCAGGAATGGAACAGAATACAGAAATAACCATAAACACAGAGATGCAGCGGAAATAATGCTTCATTTCATTAATATCAAATAACAGAAATATGCTTACAGACATAATGGAAATAAAATAGCTAGGGTGTTGGTAGCGAATCTCTGAGAAGAGATGTGGCAGCTACAGACCTCTAAAATGTGTTACAAAGAGGCTCAAGGGCCTATTTATTAATGAGAAACAATGGAGAACTCTAAACGTCCAATACCTAACCCTAGGAGATGAAGCACCAAAACTATGGGCCCCGTTTGGGTAAATTGGTGTTTCAACTTCCCGGGGACGTAACTTAGGCATACGATCTCTGTTTGACGCATATGGTACATTGTTAGAAAGATCTATCCGAGGACTACAATTTTTGCTATAGATATCAATTTCGAAAAAAAAATCATATTTTCCAGAAGAATGATGCCCAAAAAATGTTGTTTATGGCCTCAAAATGGCTCCGGAAGTTCAGGACCCAAAAAACTGCTAAAAATAGTAAGTTGTGCTGCAACTTAAAAACTGAAAGAAATGATGGTGGGGGTTCAAATGGAATAGGTGGGTGGCAACCAATATCCTCCTGGATCATTAAGGCCCCAAAACAGCTCCGGGAGTGGAGGACCCGAAAACCTGCTAAAAATAGTAAGTTGTGCTGAATGTGAAAAGTTGCAAGAATTGATGGTGTTGGTCCAAATGGAATAGGTGGGTGGCCACCGATATCCACCAGGATCATTCCTCCCTCCTTACGAAGCAATGGTCCCCATTTTGTTGAGATCCTCCATGAGATGAGGCACGTTATGTTGTCGAAGATGTCATGGACCTGCGGGCAGACATGCTGGGTGAAATTAGTAAATTTGGTTTCTTTATCAGCCTCAAACAGTACATGTGTGGATTCTGTCTGTGTAGTTGCATGAGGCATGGCAACATCAGGCAGTGGTGTGTCGGGGGTCAGATCAATGGAGTGCTTGTCTTGACAGTGTAGAGGAACCTATGTGAGTGAGGAGAAAATTTCGTATTCCTCCATGACTTTGTCCAATTGCTGCAGTCGTGCAGGGAAGCCCTGTTTCGAGGTTGTGGCCACAATATTCTTCTTTCCCTGTGAGCGAGTTGTAAGGAAAATAAATTTCCTGGTTTGGGAAACAATCTTACTACGTTGTTTTGCAGTAGTCAAAGAGATGACAGGAGGCGGTACTACCTCTGGTATCCTGGACAAGTTATTTCTCAAAGTAATAACAATAGCATGAGGCCCAGACTCATACACAACATGTCACCTCCACAAGTATAGTTGGCCCAATAATACAACAGCTACATCAAGAGGAGCAACATAACACAATACCTCGTCCGTGGATGGCTTGATACTGTACGGAAGGTGACACTGCTGGCGGATGCATAGATCTCTCCCTGGGTGGAGCCACTCGATGGTATATGGCTGCGGGTGCGCTATGGTCGGTAGGCTGGGCCACTTCACGACCTCTGTTGAAATGAGGTTCTTTTGGCTTCCGCTATCGACAAGAAATTGTAGCGGAGAACCCTTCACCCACATCTGCGAATGGAAGAGGCACTCTCACTCCTCTGGATCCTCCCTATGGATCTTGGTGGTGGAAACAATGGCACTGGGATCCGCATCAATGATCTGCTTCCCTTTGTCATTGCCTTTGTCTGGTTCTGACTCAGGATCAGAAAATGCATTTGATTCGGGTGCCTTTAGTTCAGCCACCAATGACTGTTTGGCCCGACACTTGTTTGTGTTGTGAGTGGGGCTGTTATGAAATTCACACCACTTCCCTATGTCCTTATTTGGATTTGTGGTGTTGTTCTGAGTCGCACTGCTTTGGCCTTGCCCCTTTTTCTTCGGTTCGGGGGCACCTTTTGGATTCACAGATCCAAAGTCTCGCTTCTTCTGCTTAAATTTCTGCTCGATCTTGGCGGCATACCGATATGCCGTGCCAAGCGAAGTAATGTCGAGGAACTCCATATCCTCCTGAATGTGTTTGTGCAGATAGATGTGGTACTTGAGCACCAAATGTCTCTCTGAATCTTTAATACCCAACTTTTTGCGCAAGGTATGGAACAAATTCGTTAGTTCATGCACATCTTGATCCCTTTGTTGCTGCAGCGTGGTCCATTGGATGTATTTGTCCTCATAACTCCCCACGGGGTAATATTGTTCCTTAATGTCGTCTTAGAATGAATTCCAAGTGGGTGTGGCCAAGAATAGAGAGGGTTCCCCTTCATCCTCTTTCTCACAGTAGGTTTCCCACCAGTCTTTGACATGGGGGGCGACTTTGAGGAGTGCAAAAATAATATTTTCTCGGTCAGAGAAATCATGGACCTAGAAATACCCTTCCAGTAAATTCAGCCATCTATCTACGAAATCTACATCTCTTTGGCCTTCAAATACAAGAATGTCAAAGTTTACCTGTACCTTGAAGGGAGTGGCGCCTCCAGAGTGGCTATTGGATGCAGATGCACCGTAGGTGGGCAGTCGTTGAAGGATCTGAGCAAAGTTATCCATCATCACGTTCCTTTGTTTCTCGAGGGCCTCCTCAAGCAATATTTTGATAGGATCTCCTGATCCCTCGTCTTTCTTTTCTTCCGCCATGGGAGGTCGTCGGGGCTTGCGAGGCTAATCTTGCAAGGGTTCAACTAGATTGAGCCCTAACTCCTTATACCCTGACCGCATTGGGGACATGCAAAGAAAAACAGAGAAAGAGTAGATCGCTCTGATACCACTGATTCGGATTTATGCAGGAACGCAACAAAATACATAAATAACCATAAACACATAGATGCAGCGGAAATAATGCTTCATTTCATTAATATCAAATAACAGAAATATGCTTACAGACACAATGGAAATAAAATAGCTAGGGTTCTGGTAGTGAATCTCTGAGAAGAGATGTGGCAGCTACAAACCTCTGAAATGTGTTACAATGAGGCTCGAGGGCCTATTTATTATTGAGAAACAATGGATAACTCTAAACGTCCAAAAACCTAACCATAGGAGATGAAGCGCCAAAACTATGGGCCCCGTTTGGGTAAATTGGTGTTTCAACTTCACGGGGACGTAACTTCGGCATACGATCTATGTTTGACGGGTATGATACATCTTTAGAAAGATCTATCCGAGGAATACAACTATTGTCGCAAATATCAATTCCAAAACTGAATCATATTCGCCAGAAGAATGATGCCCAAAAAATGTCGTTTATGGCCTCAAAACGGCTTCAGAAGTTCAGGACTCGAAAAAAGCTGCTAAAAATAGTAAGTTGTGCTGTAATTTAAAAACCGAAAGAACTGATGGTGGGGGTTCAAATGGAATAGGTGGGTGGCCACCAATATCCTCCTGGATCATTAAGGCCCCAAAACGGCTCCAGGAGTGGAGGACCCAAAAACCTGCTAAAAATAGTAAGTTGTGCTGAATGTGAAAAGCTGCAAGAATTGATGGTGCTGGTCCAAATGGAATAGGTGGGTGGCCACCAATATCCACCTGGATCAAACTGATAAATATGTAGGATGGGTAGATGTTCGTAGAAGAAATGGGAAAAAGGGAAAACCCCCGAACACATCTAGTGTTTGATATCATAAGGGATCTTTTCTCATATGCTTACAACTAGAAAAGATGTTTAGTATGTCATAACTAGTTGGAGGCCTGACCTCCGAGGTCAGTTTTTTTGGTCATTGTTAACTATATGTACTCAATGTAATCCTTTTTTTCTATTAATAGAAAAAATTGTATCAACTTACAAAAAAGGGGGGGGGGTTAAATCTCTTTTCACTCTAAAAAGAGATTTGCACCTCAAGAAATTTGAGCCATCTTAACGCTTGGTAGATTTGGAGTTAAGATGGATCTAGGCTGGTAAATACCAATTTTTAATTAATAAAATACAAATAACTACTTTTATTAAAGTAATTTATCACAAATTTAATTTCTCTTTTTTTTTTCTTTTCAAAAAAATGGTTAATTTTATATAACACGTTCGTTAACAGGGAAAAATAGTTGTTATTTTTTATTGCTCTTGTTATTTCAAAAAGTAGAATTTCACTCTTAAAGGGTTAAGTCATCTACTTAATTCCAAAAAACATAGACTCTTAACAAATTAAAAATAATTTGAAATATTTATATAAAATTAAAATATAATTTTTAATTAATTAGGCCGATAGGCCTTTTCTTTTGAATGAGATGCAGTTTTTCATCGTCAACATTTTTAATGTCCGGCTGACACTTGTTCCCTGGCAGTTTTAACCTCTGGCTGACACCTGTTCCCCCCAATCCTTGCGACTAGCCATGGCAGTTCAGAGACGATGAATCCCCGCATCAACGGAGTGGGTGAATTAATTCTTATCCCACAGACTCCCTTGCAACCGACCATGGCAGTTCAAAGACGATGAATCCGCGCATCAACGGAGTGGGTTAATTAATTTTGTCCTATTTTTCCGACTTCCACTACAAACGGATTCAGAAATAATGCCGCCTTCCAATTTCTTCTTCACTTCCGGAATCAAATTCTTCTCCCACCCGCAGCTCCACAGCAACGCACAACACAGTCGCCAGCAACGCACAATAGTCTTTTCCTCAAAGAAAATTCAAGTTGGCTCATCAAAGAAGAATAGGTAATGCCCTTTATTTCTTCATCGTTTTCCACTTTCTTTCTTCTGCCATTTCTTTCTTCTTCTGCTACTGAATTACTTTTTCTCCCATTGAATGTGAAAAGCTCTTACATCAAATTGACCAAACTTCTAATTAGGTTGCATCAAATTAGTATCTAAGACTCTCAGAGAGAATTGGTTTTCTTTCGGTGCTCGCTTATTCTTGCCTGGGCTGTGATATAATTTAGCTATTTTGAAGATTGTTCTTCTAGCCTTTTATGCAATGGTTGCTTGGATTTTTACAGCTTATTTTTGCTCATTATTCGAACTCCATAAAGATGTATTGAAACAATTTTGAAACCAGACCTCAACTTTGAATTCACGTTCTCCTTGTTGGCCATCTCTGTCCAGCTGTTTAATGGCCGTCACTCTGCTACCAAGCAGGACACTTGTATACACCAAACCAATGCTCCCATTTCCAATCACATTGGCACAACTGAAGTTGTTTGTGGCAAAACGAAGCTATTTATATGTGAAAACTTGTACTTTCAGAGGCGTTGAGATGAAAACAGTGATAGACTGGTCCATACATTGAGGGCGTGGGTTCTTCTAAGGCGCCAAACTGAAGTTCTGGTCCTCGATTGAGGACGTGGGTTCAACTCCCACTTCTGACACTGTTTCTCTGTTTTCTTGAAGGATAAGGCACTTCCACTGTTCTGGTTCTGGTTCTCTGTTTTCTAACAAGTTCATTTCAAAATATTTTGCATAGTTGTACCTTCGGGTGCAGGAGGTTCCGAGTTCGATGCTTGGAATGCCCCTGTTGATGCTCTAATTAGTTGCTTCTTACATTTCTGCGTTTAATTAAAAATACCATAGTTTTAACGTCAGCCGTTGTGCTGAGGGTAAATGTGTTATGGGCTTCAACTGGTGATGTCAATCCGTTGTACTTGGTTTAGATGACTCAAGTAGGTATTCAGAATTCTCCTTTCTCATTTGCCGTAAGTGCTTCAGTTGATGACCGACATAAACATGGTAATTATTTATTCAGTCCCATGAGACAAGGTTTGTGTACTTAAATGTAAGATTAGCAGGCATTTTCTCATTACGGTAATGACCATAATCCTTTTAATTTTTTACCAGTACAAGGTTTGTGTACTTAAATGTAAGATTAGCAGGCATTTTCTCATTACGGTAATGACCATAAATTTTTTATTTTTTACCTGTACAAGGTTTGTGTACTTAAATGTAAGATTAGCAGGCATTTTCTCATTACGGTAATGACCAGAATTTTTTTATTTTTTTACCAGTACAAGGTAAACAAACGTTGAATAATTTTAAGGGGAAATTTTATTTAATTTTTTTGTTTCCCTTCCATGTGCGCTAAGTGGATGCAAAAAGAGTGATTAGAAATCTGCCAATACTTTTATGCTACCAGTTGTTTTTTCAGCCGTTGAGATGGCCGAGTTGGTCTAAGGCGCCAGATTAAGGTTCTGGTCCTCGATTGATGGCGTGGGTTCAAATCCCACTTCTGATGCTGTTGCTTATTTTTAAACATCAAACACTTTCACTTTCCCTTTCACTGTTACTTTCTTCCAAAATATCTTGCATAGTCTCTACTTCTGGGGTGCAGGAGGTCTGGAGTCACTTTCACTTAACCGTCCATCCACCTTAGAAAAGACTATAGTTTATTTCAAAAGACTTGCATAATTTTTACTTCTGGCTTTCACTCAACGGTCCATTCGCCTTAGAAAAGACTAGGGTTTATTTCAAAATATCTTGCATTGTTTCTACTTCTGGCTTTCACTTAACCGTCCATTCACCTTAGAAAAGACTAGGGTTTATTTCAAAATATCTTACATAGTATCTACTTTTGGCTTTCACTTAACGGTCCATTCACCTTAGAAAAGACTAGGGTTTGTTTCAAAATATCTTGCATAGTTTCTACTTCTGGGGTGCAGGAGGTCTGGAGTTTGATGCTTGGAATGGCCCTCTTACTGCTCGAATACTTTCCTGCTCAGTCATTGTTTTGCCTATTTTTTTTTATGACATTTCAAAAATAAAGGAGTTCCACTTTCTTGCTCATTTCAATAGGGAGAGTGGAATCTGGATTATGCAGTAGCTACAAGTGGAGGGAAGGCTTCAAATTATTCTGAAGGATATTACCCTCCCAACCAATTGTCTCTGTTTTGGAAAGATATACCCAAAAGGGTATGTTTCTTTATCAACCTTTTACCCTCTTGTTAATGGAACGCTGAAACCTAAATTCAGTAAAACCAGGGAGGTATTCTCCACTCAAGGGTAGGGATGTTTTTGTGAGATTTTACAAGTTGAAATGAACTTGGAATTAGCTTCTGCAACATTTCGAGGAACATGATAAAGAAATACTGAAACTCAAAATTGGTGAACGAGAGAGGTAACCTCTCTTCAACCCAAGTCCAGTGATGTTTTCGTCACCATAGGGCTTAGCATGCCCATTTTTTCTCAAGCTGTCATTCTGGAACACGTCTCCAAGGTACCACTCTTTTTCTTCCATTTATTTGAAGCAATTCAATTCTATTTGCTTGCTGCTTTTTTCTTTTTAATGGAAGTCTCAAAAAACATACCCCGAGTGGTTGTAGCTTGTAGGGCGTGGTATGGCTTCATTTAGCTTAGAAGACACTTATGAGCAGAGTCTAATCTGCTAAAACAAAACCACTTGGCATTGATTTATGATGTTTTCCTAGGTGGGTTTGGCCATCATCGCCAGACTTTCTTCCTCAAAATGCAGATTTCCAATGGTTAGGTCAATTAAATTCCTTCACATTTTAGGCTAATCTAATCAGACAAATTAAATTCTTTCATCTTGTAAGCTAATCTAGCCAGACCGACTTCTGTTTAGGTTTAATTTTATGCATATTTATATATAAATGTTTTTTTTCCTTTGAATAAATTGACTTCAAAAATTGCTTCTCCCATCAAAACTACTATTTTATCTTCTCAGATAAGACTTGGAGAAACTTGGCAATAATAATGCTTACACAGTGCCCTATATTAGCCTCTACAATGCACTATATACAACTACAACAATGCAACTATGAACTCTTCATACCAGCTAGGATAGTGTTCCCTAGAGTTGTACAATTTAGCTTAGGATAGTCTTCCTTGGAGTTGTAATATATGTCTATATGCTTGTCATCAAACGAATTGACAAAAAAATTCAGTGATTTTTTTTTTGAATTCTTTCATATCTATATCAAGCCTTTGTAATGTTTGTAGGCATGTCTTAGAGCCTAAATTAATTGCACATTCCTCTGTATTTTATTCCAAGAAATATTTGTAACTCTGCTTGCTTGAACAAATCCTCCAGAAAAACACAAATTTAGTGATCATATCTAAGGGAGTCATTTGTTTTAGTACCACGTTTCCCACGTGCAGAACACGGATTTCTAAGGAGACAAGGATTTATTGTGCCCTCCTCTTCATTATTGCATTTAAGTAGAAATATAAGTGTTCATTATGGACAAATCTATTAGATAACGATTACATAAATGCTAATTTATACTTTGCTTACAATTTATTTAATGCATTAATATCTCTTCCAATGCATTAAAATAAATTGCAGGTATTACCATTGCAAATAAAAAATTTGCACTTTGCTACCGTGATGGACCCGATTTTGACCAAGAATGCCATCCCCAAATTGCTAAATGGTTCGAATGAGATGCAATCTCTACTGCAAGTAGTCAACATTAGATTTGTCTATTCATCAAAAACCAGCGCTTCCCACTACCACATCACTCTCTCTGACGACACATATCAACACAGGACTTTGCTCACATTTGCTTATGGCACACAAGTTTCATCTGAAGACATTCATATCGGTTCAATCATTTCACTTACAAAATCAACTTGCACAGTGTCCCAAAACTATACGTAAGATTAGGCTTTGTTTTAAACTTTTCCCTTTACTCTCTTTGCATTATTCCTAAATAAAAAGGATTTGAACATTCATTTTAATTTTAAATAATTTCTTCATCCATTTCAGATCCATTAGAATTCTAGAACTTGAAGTTGTGTACCGTAGCAGACCTTTGGTTAAGGACTTGTCATCGCTATTGCATGCACAGGCAAGCGAATCTCATTCAAGTTCTTCATCAGCACAAAATATTCTTCCAAATACTTCAACTCCAACAAGCACACCTACAACATCGCTTGTATCATTTACATCACTCAATCTGTACTGGAAGTATTGGTCGATTCAAGGTAGAGTATTATCAAAAACACCCTTGAAGAACTACAACACTGCACGTGGGTCAGGAAAAGTTTTCGGCTTCGACCTGATTGGTCGTGACAAAGATGAAATCCATCTTTCTGCATTTACTGATTTAGCTGGATCTCTGTACAATCTCATTGAAGTTGGGTAACTATATATTGTCTCCAATGGAACAATAAAGAAAACAAACCCAAACTACAACCATTTAAATAACAAATGGGAGATTTACTTGCTTGCTACATCAACTGTGACACCATGTTTAGAAGATGATCCAAGCTTTCCTTACCAAATATTTCATTTTAGGACTATTGCTGAAGTCAAATCCACAAACCCAAATACGCTTGTCGATGTTCTTGGTGTTATTACCTCCACCTCCCCTGCTTCTACAATAAGAAGAAGAGATGGAACTGAAATATTAAAAAAAATAGTAACATTGAAGGACAAGTCAGGTTTCAGCATTGATTTAACAATATGGGGAGATCAGTGTCTCTCTATAGGAAAGGACCTTGCTGGAGTCCACTCTTTTGACAACCCACCAATCCTTTGTGTCAAAGGAGGCCGGGTAACTGAATTTAATGGAATCACTATTGGGACAATTTCCACTACCTCTCTTCTTATAAATCCAGACATTGAAGAAACTCACCAACTCCAAACTTGGTTCCGTGATACAGGCTACAGCTCTTCATCTCCTTCATTGAGCAGAAATTATACTATGTCTTCCAAGCGAGCTTTACCACAAAATACCATTCAGGAAATATCTAGCATGGAAATCTTGGAGAAAGCAGTATGGGTTTCGGTTCGTGCCACAATAACTCGTCTACGCATGGACGATTTCTATTTTCTTGCTTGTCCATTGGATTACAATTGGAAACAATGCATGAAAAAAGTAAGCCACCATTCTAACAATCTCTGGCATTGTACAAAGTACAACGGTGAATTTCCAGAATGCGACTACCGTTACAAACTGAAAATCGAATTGCATGACCACACTGTCCAGCTTCAAAATGTCACTGTCTTCAATGATGCGGGAAATGAGCTCATGGGCATCATAGCTAAAGACTTGTTCCTCCTTTCCATTGAACCGGCTGATCTTCAAAAAATATGTAGTCGTATATTAGGGCGTCACTTCTCTCTGTCACTTTCCATTAAAAAATAATACTACAATGGTGTTGAGCATTTACAACCTATTCTGCTAAGTTCAGAAGAAATTCAATATGATGATGCATGCACGAAAATCCTAAAAGACATTGCCGCACTTACCATTTCACAGCGCTCTGTTGCTCGTCGCCTTTGACCTCAATTCTTATATGTACACCTTGTTATTTCTCTAGATAGAAAATAACATCCCTGTATAGTTCCTTTCTCCATACCATTGTAAAATACAACCATTTTTTTGTAATGCACAGTTACTTTTACAATAACGTTTTTGAATTACTACAACTATGTATATTTACCCTTTCACATTTCAATAATATAAATACTTATGTTTGGCACTACAAAAAAGGTTTATACCAATATCTATTTCAAAGTGATTTTAAACTCTTTCTAGCACTTATTAATAGATATTTAGAAATTCCAGCTTTCAACACAATGTCATACATTTCATATGCATTCATACCTCAATTTGTAATTTTTAATTCTCACACCTCATCCCTAACATAGAATTATTTGTACTTTTTTAGATATGTCATCAAACGATGAAGATGCAGAAAAAAAATCACGACGTCGCCTTCTTTATGCTCAAAACAAAGAAGCAATAAATGCTCGACGATGACTTCTTTATAAAAAATGAAAAGAGACTCCCTCTTCCCAAAGCCTATATAACCCCCCCCCTCAATGAATAACACCGTCGCTTTAGGCAAAAAATAGATAGACTTTCTCCATTGCATGTTTTCACACTATGCAAAGAATCATATCCAAGCATGAAGAAAATTTTTTCACATGGTACCCTTTCTTGTTCCCGATGTGCAACCTCAAAAAATTCAAACCGTTTCACTCATGCCAACAACATGGACCCTGGCGAACAACCATATGTCCTTCAGAATTTAACACAAATTGAAGAAATTTTGATTGCACGTGTAAATCCGATTCTACAAGTAACACATGCTCGTGGTGGTCAATACAAATATAGCGGCCATACAATCAGCTTCCCTCAAGACATTACTACTATTGCGAAATATCTACCTCGCCTTGTTTCTGAATTAGACGTCCTCATTGTTAGAAGGCAAAACCCTTCTCAAACATCTTATGAATTCATCGTTTATAAATCACATGTTCTAGCAGCACTAGAATACAAACTCACTCATGATCCCTACTACAAAGATGTTGAACTCAACCCATCTGCAATTTCTGCTCTTCCAGATCAACCTACTGATATTTCTAATCTTATTCATAATGTAACCACGTCTTCATTTATACCCCAGGAAAACATAGTCGATTCTACTCATGATCTTGATGCCATTCTACCTTCATTAGATATCCAACCTTATTCATTTGTTCCAATTCTTCCAAACTCCTGTAATTAACTTGATCGCATTCATGCTTACTTGCACTCCACAAATTCGAAATCAACAAATTCAATTGATTGGCCTACACTATCTCTATCGCCTATAAATGAATACACTACTGAGGGCCTCTTCTCTATGGCATTTCCCACACTTTTCCCAACAGGCATTGCCATGATCGCACAACCAAGAATTACAAAAGTTGAGCTGCACGAATATGCCTGTCACCTGTTACACTACCATGATAATCGCTTCGGCCGACATCCAAGATTTCGTTACTACATATATAACATGCTGATGTGCCACCGTAGCCAATAAAATGCCAATGTTTTTGTTAAAAAAAACATTGAAAACAATTTTCCAACAACTGTATCGGATTTGCAGCAATTTCTTCACAACTTTCCAAATTCAAAAATTCCAGAAATGGTCATGCAATTTGGCTCATCCCTACGAGGTACACGCTCTTTTTGGAACAAGCATCATAATGAGCTAACTGACATGATCACGCAACTTGGGAGCCCAACGTTTTTCTTCACTCTAAGTGCTGCTCATACCAAATGGCCTGATCTGCACAATATTATGCCTGCCGAGGTGCCCTCCAATACAGATGCTCATTACAGGTGGAGAATTCAAAATATAATTACCAATCCACATTTATCATCCCAATACATGCATTGCAGATTTACAATCTTCCTCGGGGAAGTTTTACAAAAAGGCCTCCATGCAATCGACTATTGGTGCAGGTACTTTTGATTACCATTACTTTCAAAACAAAATATTAAACTTCAGTAGAATTAAACAATAATATTTTTCAAAATTGCATGCAGATACGAATGGCAGCATCGAGGATCTCCACACATATATGGATTCCTTTGGTTGAAAGATGCACCAAATATGGATTCCCTCAATTGGAACAATGAGATAGAAGTTCTCAATGCTCAAAAATATTTTGACCATTATGTAACTGCATGGAACCCGCGACAACTCCAACATTGCGCAGCTTTACTCCAGCAATCAGCAGAGCAGGACCCATGTCTTCTCAACACACGATCAATCTTTGCATCAACACAGACAGATGACTATGAAGAGATTGTCAACTGTGTCCAACGCCATAAAAAGTGCCATGCATCTTCTTGTCTTCGCAAAAAAAACAAAGTTCTGACATGTCGCTACGGAGTACCATGGGAGTTAAATCCCACATCTTCACTGCTAATGGACAACAAAGGTCAGAAAATCTACAAGCCTGCAAGTAACGATGATATATTGAACATTCATAATGCCGATCTACTTTCCATCTGGAGAGAAAATGTTGATTGTCAGCCAGTGCTTTCATGCCATGCCGTGTTAGCTTATATTTCTAAATATGTAGCCAAAGCAGAAACAAAGTCAGAAATCTATAGCCAAATGTTATTTCGCCTCTTGAACAACGTCGCTCCAGAAGCACCTACTATCACTGTTGTCCGAAAACTCCTTACAGAAAGCATAGTAGAAAGAGATATTGGAGCACAGGAAATATGCCATATGTTGCAAAAATTACCTCTCACACTCTGTAGTCGTACATTTGTATCTCTAAATGTTAATAGAACTGTATTCAGACGTGTTCTAGATGGTTCTGAAAATCCATCCTCAACACCACCATTTATTATCGCATACATGAATAGGCCTTCTTCATTAGATCCATTGCCCCTCATAGAAGCTGCACGCTCTTGGTCATTTTCTCCTCATCGTAAACAAAACCAGTGGAAACAGATTTCTCCTCCCATAGTTCTCCATATCTTGCCACGATACACCACAATCCCTTCCCCTACTGATCCAAGCTACACCAACTTCTACTGGGATGAATTAATATTGTATTTCCCCTTCCGTACCCTCCCCAATGACATTGGATGCAGCAATAAGGAAATCATTGCACATTGGGAAAAAAAGAAAGGAACATATACAACATGGCATGTTCACTGTGAAAATGAAAACCCACAATCTCCACAATCAGAAGATGAATCTACTCCTGTATCTACCCCTCCTGACATCCCCCTTGACCCTGTTCAAATGAATGAATGGGAAATCATCTCTCACCTTCACCCAGGTGAGAACATTGAAATTGATGCCCTTGAAATCATTGGCAATCGTGACTTTGACCTCAACCATCATTGGTCTCATAGTTCCCTACCTCTCCACTTGCAAGAAACTGTCATCAACTTCATTGAATATAATCACTCATCTATTCAAAATCAACATCATCCCTCTTCAAACCTTCCCGTAAATCACATATTATCTCCTACCCAACAAAAGGCTTTCACACATATTACTTCTCATTTCAAAAACCCTCTTCCAAAACCCCCAACTAGAACCATTATACAAGGGACAGCCGGAACGAGCAAATCTGCTCTAATAAAATCTCTACAATGTGCATTCATCGAACTCTCCTCACCAAATATAAGCCCATTGTTGGTACTTGCACCTACCGGTGTTGCAGCTTTCAACATAAATGCACTTACAATTCATTCAGCTCTTCACATCCCTATCCAAACAATGCATCCTCTTGAAGGACAACCACTCCTCCACCTCCAAGAACAACTCCGTCATATTCAGTACATACTCATTGATGAAATGAGTTTTATCGGGCCAAAAATGCTTTCCTGTATTGATTATCGCTTACGAGAGGCCTTTCCCCTCCATAGAAATACACCATTTGGTAATTGATCCATTATCCTTGTTGGGGATTTAGGCCAGCTACCACCTGTAAAAGACATTCCTCTGTATGCTGGCACATCACGTGGTACTGCACTTTGGCATAGATTTGATACATTCATTACGCTCACAACTATTTTTCGCCAACAAGGTGCTGACCCTTCCCAGATTGCCTTCCGCAACATTCCCACAAATCTCAGGGATGGGACATCTACAATTGAAGATTGGAAGCTACTAATGTCAAGAACAGATTCCTCTATTACGCATGAAGATAAAAAAAGATTTGAGGACTCCATGCATTTATATGCAACAAACAGTTCAGTTGCCTTGCATAACAAATCAATGTTGAAAAATTTACACAAACCAGTGGCTGTGTGCTCAGCGGAGAAACATGTGGAACAAACATTCACTACATCTAAAGAAGAACAACTAGACATAACGCTTCTGTTATGCAATGGACAAAAAGTTATGCTGACCTGCAATTTATGGGTACATGCAGAGCTTGTAAATGGTGCACTTGGCACAATCATTTCAATATGCTATGCACCTGACTCAAAGCCTCCAGAATTGCCATCCTTCGTGGTCGTTGATTTCAAACAATACAGAGGAACATCATGGGACATTGCACACCCCACATATGTACCCATTTCTCCTATCACAAGGGGCACACGTCGACAGATACCACTTCGAATGGCATGGGCTTTAACAATACACAAGTCACAGGGAATGACATTAGATAAAGCGACAGTTGACATCGGCCCCAAAGAACGCCAAGGTCTAACATTCACCGCCATTTAAAGAGTTAGATCTCTAACAGACCTTCGAATCCATCCAACATTTCCATTTTCACGCCTTTCACGCATGAAATAAAATCCACATCTACAACGTAGAAAGCAAGAAGAGTCATTGCTCACATCGAAATCTATATAGACAAATACAATCTATCCAACAATACACTCTTCATTGCATCTTCACCAAGAGGTAAACAAACCCTCACCTTATCCAAATTGAATATACAATTACTTATTTTTACATTTGTTCTAGTACTCGTTATGTTCCTAATGTTTAAAGAATTTTATGATTACTTTAGTTATTTTTAAACTGTATAATTAGTTTACTTTTACCATCCGTTAACACTAACAATAACTATTTACCTTCTTTCATGCTAAACAGATATGGATTCAAGGGATTTAAACATGCTCTATGAATGCTGCCAGGAGATTCACCAGCATGAACGAACTTTACATGATATACAGCTCAGATTCCTTTCACCCCATTCATTTCCTCTGTACCGTTTGCATGGAACTATTGCACTATTACAAAAGATTCGAAGAATTCTAAGGAAAACAATCCACATAAATGAAAGAGATAGACAACGGAAAATGCGAGCTGAATGGCAAGAACTCCTTTCTGAACGTGGAGTCACTATAGACACCAATTGGTGTTGCCGATGTCGTGCATCATCATGTATTTATGATTAGATATTTACTTTCAACAAAATTTTGCTGTACACATGTATATATCTCTTCAGCTTCAAATTTGTATATCTATGTGAATATAAATTATAATCTATTCCGTTTCAAGGTTTTCACATTTTACTCATACTATTATGTTCTATTCTATCTTGAAAACTTTATATTTGTCAACATATTTAATACTCACCTTCTACAGACAGTTGTAACTTGTAAATTAACTTGGGTAGATCATTAAATACTTGGTATACTTGCCAACTATCCTTAAATGCTGGACTCCTCCCAGGTTGCTATTAATAGAGGGCTTCCCCTTGTATTTCTCAGCAGCAGATCTAATATATGCAGTAATTATTTTCTTCCTTCTATTGGCTTTCATTCTATGTTATTATCTTTCTATTCTGTTCTCCGTAACCATGTCATAATCTTGTTGTATCTGGTTTGATTCCACATTACTGGATGTCACCACACTTTCAGGTTTTCATATTTCTCTAATTGTCTGACATTACTTTTTGCATACACTCTGGAAATATTTGGAGCAGGTGTTTTATTTAGTATGTAATATTCATCTGCAAACCTGAGCCATCTGGGACAATTCAACATTGCTCTTGTATTTGGGTTGAAGTCGTTCCATTTTTCAAACTCTCTGTTAGGCTTGCCACTGTAGATTCACCAACCGATACACGAAATTCAAGTTCTACGGCCTCATTTATGAAAACACTTTAGGTAGGCTACTGTTTCCCACTTATGGAAATGTCCTACAGTGTTTTGGCATTGCAGAATAGTATTTCTGACATTGCCTTTTTGCAATCCACAGAAATAGGAACACAGTGGGTAAGTCTGATAACTCAATTTTTGTCACAGAAATAGAAGCACAGTGGGTAAGTTAGATTTCTCAATTTTGTTTTCAATATGGTAGTAGCTACAAGGATAAGCCTGCAGTGCAGTGAAGTTTTTATAGTTATCTGTTTAAAATAAATTATATATAATCTTTAATCTGTAGTCAAATGGTACAGTGAGTAGCTTTAGAACTATTACATAACTGTTACATGCATGAGCTAAATTTGAAGGAATTTAGGCTTGTATTTAACACAAATTTGTTTTCAAATTTGATTATTGTATCTTCCAAAATGTGTAACAAAAACGACCACATCAAAGAGAAACTGAGTGGAATCCTGGACAGCTGCAAGAGAAGATAATAATCAAATGAATTAATCTCTTTGCGCACACAATTTTTTCTATTCCCTCTGTTTTTGTGAGTTTCTTATTTGGGATTGGACTCATAACTGTTATTAAGTTTAGCTTCTCATTTTAAGGTCTTAGTATAAGCACACTAAAGTCTCTATTAATTTAGGGTGCTGGCATAGTCAACTTATTCTAGCAAACACGTATGCGAGACCCCAATTTTTATGTTTATTTGCTCTTAGTCGACAGCCTTTGTGTGATTGTTGGTGGTATCAACCTTTTATCTGTAGTGAATGTTTGAGTCTATTACTATAAATTTTGAAGTCATTTTCCTACTTGAATCCTTTTGCCTCACATTGATCAGAATAGGTCATAGCAAATCCTTGTATTTCTTATATGATGACGTGATTAGTTCCCATTTGTATGGCTAAACTGAACTCAAACCTTCTCTCCACCAATGAACACAACATCTTCTTATTCATTGGCATTTACTCGTTTATTAATGATGCCATATGTTAATCTCCAAAAATTCTTCAACAATCAGCTTAATGAAATATTTAACTCCTTTCTGTGGTTACTTTTTTAGTTTTTCATTTTTATTCCTTGTCAGTGTTTACTGATGCCTATACATGCTGAAAACTTAGTCTTAAATAGATTCATATTAGAAAAACTAAACCACAATGTATTAGATATAATTGTTGCTTGCAGTGGAATGATGCATACAATCTGAATGTTGAGAGGATAGAAGGTATAGGCCTCTATCATGAGGAAATAGGAACACCCGTTAAATCCTGTTCAAAAAAATAAATCAAAGAGTGGCATGTTTTCCATTCAATTGCAAATATATTTGGCATATTCATAGATTTGTGAATATAAATAACGTATTGCTGCTTTGTATGACATATGGTCAGTACTTGGTATTCCTCTACAACTTTGTTTTTACATTGAATTGTAAATTGTGCAATAATTCTATTAAGCAACCATACTAAAACATCCTTGACTTTTAATTCTTTGGGTAAACTCCTCGCATAAAATGTTAAATTTTCAGACCATGGTAAGTGGGTTCTACGATTACCTTGACAGACTAATGGTTTGGCTACAGGGCCTTCCGTGATGCTGTTGCCCTCCATCTTGGCTCTGGGGACATTGCTCATCATATCCATGGTAGCTATGTATGTTTTCTTTTTAATAGAATTTGTTGTATTGGGCTTGGCCTGTCTTTGGGTTTCTACTTCTGTTTTCTAATTTCGATATTTGTTTTCTGATGTGGGTATTTTTGTTTTTTTTGTTTTCTCATGTTTTTCATGCAGGGAGGTGCCTCTTCGTCCTATGAGGGACAGGTCCCTGGAGTAATTCAGCAGATTGTATGAAGATGGAGCACCGTATGTTTACAAATATAAGCACTGTTCTGTAAGATTTCAATCCAAATCATACAGGGCAAAAATGAAGGAATCTGACCTTCCAGTTTTCGTTACTTCCACTCTACCTGCATTGGCAGCAACAATGCTTATTTTATCATCAGCTTTATTGACTGGTTACTTGAATTGGTTACGTTTTAGGTGCTGCAGCGTTTGAATCTTGAGGCCCTCAATATGCAGGTCAATCTTTGAGTTTTTTGTTTGCAGTCAGAGCTCACAGCTTTTCTTAAAACTCATGCTCTTGATGTTCCTGCATAAAATTCAGTATTCAGGCACAAAAACCTTGTCTTTTAGGGAAGTATTAGAGTGGTGGAAATAAATGAGAAAGAGACCTCTTTCTAACCACACACCCACTTTTTACAATTTGAATGCTTTCAAAGCCTTGCCAGTCAGACTATGTCTTTCACTTTCAATGAATTTGAAACCAGATCAGCCCCCTTATTTGCAAAAATGCTAGTCACCTTAAACAAATGTTTGGTGGGTGAAAATACAATCCTGTCAAAAAATATTTTTCCCATCAAGTAGCCCCTTTAGTTTCCTAATGCTAATGGACCATGTGCTACTGCTAAGAACATTGTCTATGAACCTAAGGTGAGCTTGTAATCCCCATAGCATTCATAGCATATTTGCTTTTAAGCTGATAACAACGCCTCTCTGGCCCTGTTCTGCCAGGGTTAGTTCTACTCACTCGATACTCATCATCTCTCATTACAATTTTTTTAACAATGTTTTTTGTATCGTTTAAGATTTGTGTTAGCAGATTCCCCAGTACAGTGCTATCATTTTGTACAAGTAGTGGGTGTACTGTAGAGAATGTTATCAGTGAAGTTGTAAGTTATAATCGGAGTTGTTTGTGTAAGCTTTACATTGTTTGTTCGTACCCTTATGCCAACAGTCTGCTTTGATTGCTGCATTTTGTGGTGTACAAGTCAAGAACATGCTTCTTTAAAAGTATTATGTTCGCACACGTATTTATTGAATTCAATTGTAAATTTACTTTATGGTGCATGGCATTTCCTTTCAGTCTTTTTCTTATAGTGAAATATTCTCTTCCAATCTGTGTATGATCCTGTATTACACATCTACTGGAAAACCCCCCACAAGCAATCAGAGAACAAAAGTGCAAAGCCTCCTCTCTGCGCTTGAGCAGTTGTAGTAATGATGACATTTTAAGTTTCTGGATTGATGCATGAACTGATGCTCTGTTTCTTTATCTTCCATGGTTTCTGTACAGTCATTGAGATTGGTTTGAGAAGAAGCAGCCACTCTCGTTACATCAAAATGCCAAGAGAGCTTTTATGTTTTTTAAATTAGCTTCAGTTTCAGTTAAATATAACACAGTATTCCAAAAATCCATATATCCATGCTAACAACAGATTTATTAATGACAGAAAGGTATGCATTCCAGAGTTCTTTCATCCGTCTCCTTGATTAATAAAGCTGGGGTTAACATGGACCTATAGTAACAGGGTAAAGGTAGGATAATCTCAGGGAGGGGAGCTACCCACATAGAAAAACGAACAAATATTCAATATTCAAAACCTCGTTGCAATAAATAAATAAGCATAAAACAGAACTTCTCAATACAATTCTTCTGCCACAGATACAGAAAAAGCAAGCACCAAAGAAGGAAAAGAATTTTATTAGCTCATACTATCACAATCCGGGTCACCAACTGATCCTTTTACTACAACAGTATGATATTTTATATTATATATTCTATGCAGGCAGAGATATTGCACCAAAAGCAGCTGCTCTTACAGTCATTGACTCACAAACTTTTCGCAGTTTTTCCTTTCTGGTGGATTTGTTGATGTAGATTATGTCATTTGTAGCCCAATTTCAAGGCACTTTCAGTTAATGCAGTAGCAGTAACGTTAATGCAGCCATGCTTAATAGTGACAGGCATACAAAGGAAACTGCAACATGGATAATATTGTAATAACGCTGATGTGAGTGGTCGTAGCTAAAGAAGGAGCTCCTACAACAGGGCCATAATAATCTTTTTCTTAGAATATACATTTATGTTATGACATAGATTGAAGGTTGGTTTCAGATTCTGACTAACAGTGATCACAATTCTTAGATCACTTTTGGATCTCAGACTGTTTAATTGTAAAGGTTGCTACACAACTCATCAAATAAGTTTCCACCTGCATAACTGAGAATTGAACAATAAGCCTGTTACTGCACAACTGAGAATTTAACATCATCTTTGTGCAAAATTCTACAAAATCTCCTTCATCTCAAAAAATACAATTACTTAAAATTAATAATTAACAAACAATACTCCTATCGGCCTCTCCTTGCACCTCCTGGGGCAACTGCTAGTAATAATTATAACAAAATTGGGGGAGGTAGGAGTGAGAGGGGTCTTTTTTCGCCCTGATGGAGAAATCAATATCACTTGGGGATTAGGAATCGACACAAATAATCATGTAGAAGCCCTATCCCTTTGGAAAGGAATGAACATAGCAAAAGAAAAGGGAATTGGACAACTTCAAGTATTTAGAGACTCAAAGATTATCATTCAGAAATGTCGAAATTCCTCAAAAAAATATTTAGTTCTTTTACCTCCAATCTTTCGGAAAATTGAGTCTTTAGCTATATGGTTTGATAATATTTATTTTTATAGAGTTCTTTCGGTAATAATCACATGCAATAGAACATTGACAACGTGTTTCGAACCAACCATTGTGGTTCATCATCAAATGGGAACTCAACCAAATAATGGATGCCCAAGCAAATAAAGGGGCCTCCCTTAACACAATTACCATTCAAATGGCAAAATTACCTCGTACCTGTTTTTTTGAGGTTGCAAAAACAACACCCGATTTTGAAAAGTGGTGATACAGAATCACCCTTCTTTTATTTAGCATAGTTTTGGCACTTCAAATACTTTTTATTTTATTTTATTTTTTATTTTTTAAATGTCATGATTTTCATGTCGATTTTGAAAATTGGTGATGTAGAATAACCTTTTTTTTTAGCATATTTTTGGAACTTTAAATTTTATTTGATTTTTTTTTTAAATGTCATGTCAATTTAAAAAAATGGTGATTTTTGTGGCACTTTAAATTTTTTTATTTATCAAGTATGAACATTTGTTTTAAAAATTAAATTAATTTTTTTAAAGTAATAATAAATAAAAATAAATAAATAAATAAAATATATAAATTAATAAATAAAATAAATGAATAAAATAGTCAAATAAAAAATTACAAATTTGGGTTTTTACGGCCACACTAGGGGTCGCGGGGCTCGGCCAGCGGGCGACGGGAGAGGTGCCAATCAACCCCTGCCGCCCTAGGGGCCACGAGGCTCGGCTAGGGGGCGGTGGGAGCGCTGTCGAATCAACCCCTACCGCCCTGGGGTCGTGGGGCTCGACCAACTAGCGGCGGGAGAGTTGGCAGCTCTCTCGCCTTCAAGCCCCACAACCCTAAGGGCGGCGGTCAACAAACACTTTTTTTTTTTTTTTTTTTAATTTTGTTTTTTTATTACTTTAAATTTTTTTTTATTATATATATTTTTAATTTAATTTAATTTTTATTTATTTATTTCATTTTTAAATTTTTTTTGTTTTACTTTTTAATTTTATATTTAAAAATGTTTTTGTTTTTGTTGTTTTTTTTTTAAAATTTAAAAAAAAAAGAAAAGATTTTTGTTTTTTTTTATTATCTAAAAATGTAATTTTCATATATTTATATATATTTTTTAATATTTTTTTTTTAATTATTATTATTATTATTATTTTTTTTAATAAATTTTAACTAATTGCAAATTTTTATTTTAATTATTTTATTTTATCTCTTTTTTTTTTTTAAATTATGCAGTTTATTATTATTATTATTATTATTTTTAACTTAAAAAAAATGTTTTTGTATTTGGGTTGATTTTTTTTTTTTTTATTACTTTAAATTTTGTGTTTTTAGAATTTTTACCTTTTTTATTTGTTTTTTTTTTTTTTAACAAGTGATTTTTTATCTTTAATACCATGCCTAAAAATCATTGGAATTTTATTTTCATAAATGTGATATTTTATCTTTAATGTCGTCCTTGGATTTTTAATACTTTTAGACACAATAATAGATTATCTTTAATACCATGCCTAAAAATCGTTGGAATTTTAAGACTTGATATTTGATCTTTAATACCATGTTTATCGTTGAAATTTTAAGGTATTTCAGAGTCATGATATTTTATCTTTAATGTTATTTTTAAAAACTATTGACAATTTACCTCGGAAAGAAAAATACGTTATTCCAACATTAACAATTTTTGTTTTCAAGGTGTTTTTTGCACACAAAAATTTGACAACTTTATTCTAGCATCTACACTTTTTGTTTTTAGGTTGTTTTTTGCACACACAAAATTGGCGATGTTATTCCACCATCAACACTTTTTGTTTCGAGGGTGTTTTTTCAATCCTTAAAAAAAAATGGCTTTTAGCATAATTTTAAAAAGTGTTGAAATTTGACCCTAAAAAGAAATGCGTTCTGGAAGACAATTTTCGTTTTTGGGTTGTTTTT
Organism: Pinus albicaulis; assembly: GCA_034641835.2. Taxonomy (NCBI): domain Eukaryota; kingdom Viridiplantae; phylum Streptophyta; class Pinopsida; order Pinales; family Pinaceae; genus Pinus; species Pinus albicaulis. The sequence goes on along the minus strand of CM076575.1, from coordinate 925,172,936 downwards.
CATGATTTTTTGAGTTTTTTGGGTTAAAGTTATCGTTTGATCGGTAACTATGTTCCTTGAACAAGGAGTGTTAATCACTGATCCATGGACCCCTTTTTTATATCACATCCCATGAATAAATTGCATCGGAATGATCCTACGTCGACATTATTACACATGGAGTTAAAACACGTCAGAATAATAATGCAAGGAGCTCAGGATGAGACATGGATAATCATAAAAAATCACACATTTTTCTTGAAGGACATCAAATCTTATGAATATAGTTGGGAGTCAGGGTGGGAATGGGTCATGCAGCTAGATAGTTGGCAGATTTTAGAGTAGGCGTTTAATCCCTTCTCTCGTTTGCAGATGGTAGGTACATTGAGCGTCTTGTATGTCATTACTCCTTGTGTGAGGGTGAGCAGACTAGTGGTTAGCAAAACAGTCTTTTAAGAATTGAACATGCAAAGTATGGATGTCGGCCTTCAATTCCCTCCTCCCTGCATTGGCGACGACATTCCCTATGGCAAGAATTATATAAGTGATAAGAAGGTGGTGATAATTACACTAATGTTTTACAGAGCTCTTGCAGCAAGTATCATGGCAACTTCAACGAGCAATGGAGATCCGCTTGTAACAGAGGAACAAATTGAAGGAATAAAATTATAACTCTCCTCACTGGTTGCCAAGTTTAGTGAGCAAATCATCTTTGAAGCGTGGTCGAACTTCGTTTTGGTTTCTCGTCATATGGACAAATTGTGTGAGGACATGATCCGTTTGCAGCGCATGTGGGAGCACTTGGTTACAAAGGTGGAAACATTTTCAGCGTAGGTTGAAGGCATTGAATTAATTGTTGAGACAACCACTATGAGTGTCCTTAAGGCAGAATTTGGCATTTCATAAGTCTACCATCGCAGTGTGCCAAAAGCTCCATAAGAGGGAGACTCAAGTAGCAACTTCAGCGCCTCCGCTTCAGATGGACATGGAGAAAAATGAATAAGCCGACAACCCATAAAATATGGAGGTGGGAAGCAAGTAGTTTTTAGAATTTGCTTTATATAATTTTGAATGTTTTTCTTTTATGTGGAAATTGATGGTGTTTTCTGGAAGGTATATAGGGTCAATGATGCAAAAATTATCAGAGAATCAAGGCACGGTAGGTATAGATTAAAATTGAACAATTTGGGAAATTTGACAAAGATAGACAGATTTTGGATGTAAAAAGAAGTTGGCATGTTTTCCAGTTTTATTAATAGCAACCTACCTGTTTAAAAAAAAAAACAATTATAACAAAAACAATATCCCCTTTTCTCATTAAAATGACCTCATAGCCCTTCTCATTTCAATAATTAAAATAAATATTGAAAACACAAACAACTACTTTTAGTACAACTTTAATTTCTCTTTTTTTAAAGAATGTGGTAAAACCGGGCACGAATAATTTATTAATAGGTAAAAATAATTATAATTTGTTATTATTATTGATAATGTAAATTAACTCATCATTAATATTTTAGAAAAACCACATAAGTTAAAATAAAATATTAGTAATTTATAAAAATAGATTTTCATTTAACCAATTTACTTATTTATAGAGAATATGGATTCTTAACAAATTAAAAATAAATTGAAAATTTTATATGAATTTAAAATAGATATTTTTATATAGTCCAGAGAGTCTTCGATAGACATTGATTGGGTGCTCTGTTAAAGCACTCCTCGATGTGAAGTCATCAGTTCAATTCCTAGCATGATCGGGGTGATATATTGGACATGATGAGGATAAAGTCCCCTTTCATTGTTAAAACTACCTCCTTAACCCTCTCAATTCATCAACTAAAATAAATCTCAAAATGATTATCGAACTTTTAATTTTCAATCTTAATGAATCAACCATGTCCACTAGAAACACAGTGAAATATCAGTAAAATATAAATAATAATGGGAATACAAAGAATGGGAAAACCTCTTCAACCAAGTAAATTATGAACTTCACAAAATAAGCTTAAATCAAGTGAACAGATGAAGACACATGGTGTTTTCACCTTTTATTGTTTTGATTTTGATCATTCTTCGACTTCAATGTTTAACTATAGTACATGAGCGGAGAATGACCATTATAACTATGACTCATATTCTCATTATTGTTCGGATTCAATGTTTAACCATGGAACATCAACTGAAAATGTCTATTACCATCCTAGATCCATCAAATCCCTTTTCACTCTAAAAGATATTTTCCCTCTCGACACTTGGTATATTCACACTTAAGATGGATCTAGGGTGGTAAATATTAATTTTTAATTAATAAAATACTAATAACTACTTTTATTGAAGTAATTTATCACAACTTTAATTTCTATCTTTTTCAAAAAATTGGTATATAACACATTTGTTAATTGGTAAAAATAATTGTTATTTTTTTTGTTGCTCTTGTTACTTGTAATTTACAAAAAGTAGAAATTCATTCTTATAGGGTTAACTTATCTACTTAATTTGAAAAAACATAGACTCTTAACAAATTAAAAATAATTTGAAATCTATCTATAAAATTAAAATATAGTTTTTAATTAATAATAACTATAACAAAAGCAATATCCCCTTCTATCATTAAAACAACCTCCTCACCCCTCTCATTTCAACAATTAAAAAGAATCTAGAAAACACAAACAACTACTTTTATTTATATTTTAAAAGTAATTTAGTACAACTTTAATTTCTCATTTGTTTTTTAAAGAATGTGGTAAAACCTACCATAGCTCATTTGTTAGTGAGAACAAGAAGTACACAAACCATTCCAATATTTCATTAAATCCCCCTCTGGTAAATAAATTCTCTTATGGGTTCGAGCTACAGAAGGCATTAAACAGTTGAAGAAAAATGTATTACATATCTTGGGTATTTCGACGCTCTCACAAAGCTTGATCTGCGGAGGAAAACTAATGCAGGATGACCTGATAATACAAGATTATAATATTGCTTAGTTATCCACCATCATCTTAAATTTGAGACTGCGAGGAGGCTCTTATGGATTGTGAAAATAAAAGGGTGTAGGGAGTACATTTGGATCTAGCCTTCCAATAGGAACATAACTGAATCAAGGTCATGTAAGTCGAGTTCCCTCTTTCAAAGACATTCTAAAAGGAAAGGTGGTTGCTACAACCACACCTGATCATACACATAACATACACAATCCCTATATAGTGGAGCAGTTGAATCACACCCCAACATTGACTATAGATCTAGCAGAAAAAATGATATGCGTACAATTTATGAAGCCCAAGAAATTATATGCATATTCAATAATATTTGGCGAAAGCCAATGGATCTATTTCACTAGATCTTCACAACATGGACAATAAATTGTGAGATTCACCTTTGCTCCAAAGGTTTTTTTTATAGTAAAGTTTGCATCATGAGAGGAACAAGAATATATTCTGCAAGGACCATGGTTTTGGGGATCTATGAGACTTTTTGTTACCCCATGGATCCCAGATTTTGATGCAAACACAATGGTAGTATCAAGAATTCCAGTGTGGGTTAGGCTGCATAATCTTCCCCTACATTTCTGGAATCATAAAGCACTAGAAAGCATTGGGAACCTTTTAGGGCGATATATAAAGACATATGCACAAAGAATTGAAGAACACATCTACACTTTTGCCAAAATATGTGTGGAGGTGGACCTCAAAAAAGGACTATCGGACCGCATCCTCTTGACACACAACAAGCAGAGCTGGATTTAGTTCCTATATTTTGAGAACATGACTTTCAGATGCCGAATATGTCGACAGACAGGACATCTACAAAATATGTGTCCCATTGCCAAGAAAGAGCCACGAAGGAAGAATAAGCCAAGAAAGAAACCCAAAGGATGGCAATTCCCACCACTCGAAGACGAAGAGGATGAAGAATAATTGGGTCCCCTTCCGAATGAAGAAATCCATAATCCACAAGAAAGTGCAGAAAAGAAGGAAGCAAATCGTGAAGCATAAAAAATCCCAATACCCACAGCGCAATCGGAGGGGATTTCTGAAGCCAAGGAACTGGGGGGTATCAAACGTCAACATGTATGAGAAAGCTCAGACTTAGATAAGGAAAAGCCTAGAATGGAAGAAGAAAACCAGCTAGCACTTGTAACAACCACTCCATCTCAAGGAGAATAGAGGAAAGTAGAAAAGAAGAAATAGAGAAAATGGTAACCTATTTTCTCTTCATATTCAACTCTTTTATTTGTTTTTATGATCACGGCTTGATGGAATTCTTTGCAAGCATATACAACGTGTAATTTATTTTTCATTAATAAAATTACGATTTTTCCTCGGGAAAAAACTCATTTGTTAATGGGTAAACATAATTATAATTTGTTATTACAATTGATAATGTAAATGAACTCATCATTATTATTCCAAGAAAACCGCATCATTAAAATAATTTATTAATAATCTATAAAGATAGATTTTCACTCTTAAAAATTTAACTTATTTACTTATTTCCAAAGAACATGGAATCTTAACAAATTAAAAATAATTTGAAAATTTTCTATAAGATTAAAAAATATATTTTTTAAACAATAATAATTATAAAAAAATTAATATCCCCTTTCATTGTTAAAATGACCTCCTTAACCCTCTCATTTCATCAACTAAAATAAATCTCGAAATGATTGTCGAACTTTTATTTTTCTCAACTTAAGAATACAAAGAATGAGAAAATATTAAGTGTTGCACAAGATGCTCTATAGCAAATTATTGACCTCTCCTTGCCCGTAAATAATGGGGTCTTGACTAATATTGAGTTCCAAAGGCTCTAACTAGTAGATCTTCATCCCGGATGCGAGTGAATATTGAAGGTGGGCATACAATGAGCCCAGTGCGTGACACATGGCTCAGCCACATGGTCACGCATGGGCTCAAGCCGCGGACATTAAAACCTGCCAACTGCTCTCAACAAGGCTTCATTAATTCCTTCGTCGGTCGATGCAGCCACCACCCTTTCAAAATGCCTCTGCGCTGCAACATTCCTCCATCGCCTTCAAGCTGCATCTGCCCCTCTGTGGTCTCAAAGTCGAGCTCTCGAATGCCATAGGGAGGCGATGCAACCTCTATTGTTGTATTATTCTCGCCCCCGGCCACCACGTCTCCCATAGCTTCCACTGCAGCCTTAATTTTGATTCAGAGCCTTCGGCTTTTCAGACTTCTGTTCCTTCGGCTCCTCAGACCTCTGTTCCTTCGGCTCTGCTCTCTCAGCCCATCACCATCGCCTCCACCAGCTCCATTATGCCCAGGCGTCACCGGATGCGCTGCCACCGAGGCAGTGGGTGTGGAAGGGCGTCTCGGCCTCCGCTTTCCAGCCGCTTTGAGTCTTCTTCTCCGTCTCTTGAGGATTCCTATGGTCTCTATCTCGCAACTCGTAGCAGCAGAGGCTGAGATCTGGGTTCGAGGCGGTCTCGCTCCTTAAATCCTATTCGCACTTCGGGGTTGCGCCAACCCACTAGTCACTCCTCCCCGCGTCTGCCAAATTTGGAGACGCTGCCCTCTCCGTCCACCACGCACTCTGCACAATTCCACTACAACTGCACCTTGGAATGCCCTCGTATCACAACCACCATCTCCATCAACTTCAAGGAGGAAGCTTCCCTTGCTGATAGCCTTCACCCCAGGAAAATGCTAAGAAAATCCACAATTGACTCAGTGCCTCAGCTGCCTTCGCGAAAGTCTGAAGCTCTCCCTGTCATTCATAGCGCTCCCTCTTCCAGCAGCAAAGTTAAGGGTAGCAGCGGCAGCAACATCAGTGGCAGCGACAACAACAGCAGGGATTGGTCTGGCGATGATGATTGCAAGGGCAGTGCACACATCGCCCTTACTCCTGAACATGCCACGCCTCAAGATAAGATTGCTGATGACTCCTCTGAAGAGTTCATGGGCCTAATTGTGGAGGAGCCACCGCCCCCGCACAATGACACCTAGCTTCTACAGGTTTCTTTTAAGTTCGGGTCTCTTTTTCTGGATTACTATGTCTCTCTTGGTTATTTTCGTAATTCACTACTATTTTTTGTATGAAGCTAGTTTCCCCATTGTGGGCAGCTATAGTAAGACTGGTTTGACTGGTTTCCCCTTCTGGGGTAGTCACTATTTTGTTCTTTTGACTTATAATGCCTCTGGAATTGGCTAGTTCAGCAATTCCAAAGGCCAAACACTCCATGTACCATATGTTATATTAATAGAATTTAGACTTAGGAAGGAAAAAAGAAAACAAAAAAAACAAAAACAAAAACAAAAACAAAAACAAAAAAACAAAAAAAAAAACCTAGTAGATCTTCAACAATCTAAAATGTTTTTTAAAGAAGCTTTATTAAATAAAACCTCTACCAACCAAATAATTTAAATGGTGAATTCCACCATATTTTTATAAAAAATGTGAAAACTAATGAACTTCACAAAATTAAGCTTAAATTAAGTGAAGACAGATGAAGATACCTTAAGAGTCTAAAATGTTGTTTATGCTTATGGCACCTTATTAAATAAAACCTCTGGAACCAAGTAATTTAAATGGTGAATTCCACCATATTTTAATAAAAATTGTTGAAACTAATGAACTTCACAAAATTAAGCTTAAATCAAGTGAACAGATGAAAAGTGTTTTTCACCTTTTTAGTGTTTTGATTCTGGTTATTCTTCCCCTTCAATGTTTAACCATGGAACATGATTTTCCACCTTTTAGTGTTTTGATTCCAGTTATTCTTACCTTTCAAAGTTTAACCATGGAACATGATTTTCCACCTTTTAGTGTTTTGATTCCAGTTATTCTTTAGCTTCAATGTTTAACCATGGAACATGAGCCAAGAACCGTTGCTCCATTATAACTATGACTCATATTCTCGTTATGCTTTCTATTCAATGTTTAACCATGGAACATAGTTGGAAATGGTTGTTATAATGTATCGCTATATTGTAGATAGATAACCCTCAATCAGATTCAAAGAAACAAAAATTTCATGTTTTTTAATAGTTCACATTAGAGAAGAATACTATGGTAAAAACCATGAGTAAATACAATGACTCAAAAAATTATTTTTATTTTATTTTAAAGTATCTCTATTTTTATTTTTATTATTTATAAAACAGATTTTTATTTTTATTATTTGTAAGACAGAATATATCTTTTTTCATATTGAGTCAGGGAAAAACACAATTAAAAAAAATAAGTAATTTTATTTAAAAATAAAATATATTGTACTATATTAAAAAAAAAAATTAAAAAATTAAAAAAAAATATATTTTAAAATATTATAATCAAAATCTAATCCAAAAAATTGTCAATGGTTTATAAACTTTTTTATTTTTATTTGAATTATTAATTTATTTAAGTTAATCATTTTTTTTAACTTTAATTGTTAATTTATTTAATTGATTCAACATATTAAATTTACTTAACAACATTATAACATTTTTACCTAGAAAACATTTTCCAACCCAATAAAACATAATCACAACAAAAATATATAATATATATAATTTAATTTATTAATAAATAAAACATAATCACAATAAAATAAATAAATAAATAAATATATAATTTATTTAATTTATTAATATAAATATGTAAAATGTTTAACCAAATATTTTAATTGACGTAATCTAAGTGACTCTTATATACCCTGCCCCAGGACCAGTATAATAAAACACATTCCATTTTGAAGGTAAAAATAAGATAAATCTCGTCAAAATTTGAAATATAATTTTATTTTTATATAACCCAGATTTCATGCTTTTCATGTTTAGGTTTTTTTTTTTTTAAATCCAAGTTTCATGCTTTTCAGGTTAAGGTATTTTCTGGGTCATATTTTATCACTCTACTGCAAAGCTCTATCATAAATTTTAAAACTTATGATAGATGATTAATCAAATTTCAATTTCTTATAAGCCACCTATGGAATTTCGCCTTACTAAAAGAGCTTTTACACCAATGCTTATATATATATATATATATATATATATATATATATATATATATATATATATATATATATATATATATATATGATATTAGTGTTATTGATAGTTTTATTTTATGTTATTCATTTAAGTGAGATAAGTTAGATTTCAGATTTTTGTGATTCATAAATAAAGTAGATAAATATGATTTATTTATTTATTTATTTTTATTTATTTATTTATTTATTTATTTTTATTTATTTATTTTATTTTTTCTTCGGATTATTCACATCATTAGGATTTGGTCGACATTTCGAACCAACTAATGTGTTCATCCTCTCGATAAGGTGCATCCTCTTGATAAGGTGAAAAAACCAATCGATCTTATTGAATAAATAGTGTGGATGCATTATTGCCCAGTCTTAGCCAAAGAAAATTAGTGGTTTAAAACTAGCCATTGATGAATTAGTTAATTAGTTAATAGGAAGTAATATTAAATATTTTTAATTAAAATTATTGATTAATAAATTTTAAATTAATATATATTATAATAAAAAGAAAAAAGTTTACGTATTTTAATATAAATTGTTATGTCAGAAATTTAATTATTTATTAATATAATACATAGGTGATTATATAATACATTAAATAAAAACACAAAGGATAATATATAAGAAAATATCAATTTCACTTGTGATGGAAAAACAATTGCCTTGTCTTTTCAACTTTAGTTTATGTGATGTTTATATCTTAATTCTTCGCTTTGCCATTTATACACTAATTTTTAACGACCAAAAAACCTAATGTCAATTGATTAGTTAGTTTTTTTTAGAGACAAACATTGGAAATCATGGTTTCAAACTATATCACATATCATATGTCGTTTGGCCCACTTTTGAGTAGCCCTACTCATGTATTAATGAAAAAACAAAAATAAATGGAACTGGTAAAAAACATGAAAAACTATTATGATGGTCTTTTCATTGTCTTCCTTTCAGGATTCTATGTATCCTTTCAAATGCCTTCGTATTTAAGAAGCCATGAGACTGACTTAGGGTCCACTGTCAATCTATCCGACTTCCTTTCAATCTCCTTTCAATGGTATTTGTACTTAGGGAGCCTTTACACTCAAAGTGCAATTTTCACAATCTACAAAATTTAACTCCAAATTCTTTGAATGTATGTGTCTACTTGCATACCTAATAGCCTAAAGGGTTAGCTCAAGTAGTTTGAATTGTCGTGCCATAAATATAATGACTAGAGGGGTCAGAGGTCGAATCCACATAGGTTCCTTAGTTAGGTATACATGTTTTCTACTGATGGCATTTACCATCAACATCATTCATGGGACGTGAGGACACACTTGGAGGATTTCCTTGAGGAAGCCTTCCAAGCAAAAAAAAACTATTGGCATTCATGAAAACGGTGTGAAAGGAGATATTGAAAAGTATTAATTATGAAAACAATATTAATGAACTTGATTGTGTTTCAAAACATCGAATATTAAAAATCTATCCACAGCTAATCCTAAAGCAATATAATCAAACAATACATATAATATGTTGTTGGAATTTATCATGGGTAACTTCATGGAACATGAGGATGCACTAGATGAATTGCTAGAGGAAATATTCCACACAAAAAAACATATTGTTGACATGCCCCAAAATAGTGTGAAAGGAAATATTGGAATGTATTAATTGTGGAAACAATATTAATGAACTTGAGTGTGGTTCAAAACATCAAATATGAAAAAAATGTGCCCAATTAACCCTAAAGTAGTACACTCAAACAACACTGATGTCAAAGAAAAAATATTATGGTAACATTTTGAATGAAAAGGACTAAAATATATACATGTAAAGATGCAAGCTAAACATGTTTCAATGTTGCCTTACAAATTTCCAGAAGAAAATTCAAGGCAACCTTGATGATGAAACGACAATCAACCTTGGCCTTATTTCCTTTTAGTCACTTAATGTTAATGTATTTTGGATTTTGTTTTAGAGTGGGTGAAGGTCGAGGGTTGAGCCCAACTATATGATTATCAGACACCCTTTCCTCACTAGGCTTAAGAATAACATAATTGTCCATGTTACTATTCAACCATCCTGTTTCGTCTACTTGCAATTTATTTCATCGTTGTTGGTGACCTAGGGAATTCTTTAAATCACCTCTAACTAAGAATGGATGCACTAAATTGTATCTATATAAACAATATTGTATTCATTTCTATTACCCCCTTGTGTAGGATGAGGAATGTCAAGTTTGAAGACCCTACTTAAGCAAGTTGTATTTGAAGGATGTTGGATTTTGGGCCATTATGTTGTTGTTTTGGATGCATATTTGTTCATTGACCATCACATTTTCTCATATTTCTATGATGCTTATTTTGGCATGAGCTATTATTGTTGGGGCCTCATAGTATATAGGCACTTTCAAACATTTTACACACATATTTGGAGGCACCTCACTTGCCTCGTGACACTAAATTGATGGAGCACATGAGGAGTTGACTATTTTTAACCATCATTCATGTGTTCACATGAGTGGTGCTTGGTAGTATGAGGGTTACTTGAGCCATGATTATGTTCACAAGTGCTCTATCTCACTTATGGGTGGGATTATTCCATTATTTAGGGCCTCGTTGAGGGTTGATTTGACCTTCAGTTACATTCATAATTATCTTTGTGCATAGTTCTAGAGTGGCATATTTCTTGACCCATGTTTTTTATATGCTTGATGATTTTGGCACACAGTTTCACTTTATGGCCCGTGGTTTTGATTCTGATGTGCTTATTTTGAAAAGCACCCCTTTATTTATGGCATTTATGGGTTGATTTAACCATATATGTTTTCACACTCTTTCATGAGGATACAAATCCATCTTTATGGTACATTTTTCTAGAGAACTTTGCGTTGAGGGCCTTTTCGAAGGTTATTTTATTGCTTGGAATGTGGATCTACCCTCTTTACATTACACATGGTCTTAATCATTTACTCCCAGGGAGGTTGTTGTAACAATCCCTTAACCTTGTTGGCACACATGCTCAAGATCCATATTTGGTGGAGGCAATTAATCATCAAGGAGAGTTTCTTACCTTTATTTTTCTATCTTTGGCATATTTTTTATTTCCATTGATAGTGGATCACTCATTTAGATGGAGCACTCCTCTATATTTGAGATGTTATCACATATTTTGATCTGTAATGGATCAACATATTACTTATCATATGTCTTGATGCTTTCAAAGTGGAAAAGAATGGAGGAATCATCTCATGTGATATTTTTAATGATGGGTCCCAATTTAGAGAATTGGGGTCTAAAACCTTCCGAATCCATTTCGAGGCACTAAACAATGTTTTTAGAGCTAAACCCTCTGCAACTATTATATTCCAATATACCTTTCAAATGATGCAAGAATCACATCAAACAGATTTCTTGTGCCTACCACAAGTTAATCTACCATGTTGACCACCATGGTACAAAAGGATTCCATGCAAAGCTCCATTACTTATTACACTAAGAGATGTTATCTATCCTAGTATGAGGGAGATGTTGTCACGTACTGTTAGATAATATTATATTTTAAAATAATAAGATAATACTTACATTAAAACTTAAAAAAATATAAGTCAGCTTTAGAGTAAATTTAGATTTACGTTTTTGAGTTAAAACTATAAATTTAAAAGATTGTTGATTTTATTACATGACAATTATAATAACAAGAAAGATTTACTTGTGATTATGAGTTGACCATGGAAATAGAAAAGAAAAATGTCTACTTTCTTTGTCACAATAAGAAAAGTATTGAAGACTTGTTTATGCTCGCAAATTACTAATGAAATTATAAAAATGATTGTTTTTTTATTGCGCCAAGATATACAACCCATTATGGTGGAGAGGTTATCACATAATGCCAAATAATGTTAAAATTAAAATATAATTAGAAAGAATACTTATATTAAAAAAATAAAAGTAGGTTTTAAAATTTAAAAAAGAAAAAAAAAGATATAATTCTACTTGAAAGGAAATATATATATATATATAATATATATATTAAAACAAGCAAAGTTCTGAAATTGAGCAAGATTTTGAAATGTAAAGTAAGCGAAAGAAGGAAATCCCTATTTGTGATAGAGAAGTTAAAACAAGGATTTAAGGGAAATTTCCCTTGGTACTCTAGTTATATTTTTTATGGGTGTTTTGAAACTCTTTTGGGACAGAATTATTGAAGCTTGAATAGACCATTGTTTTGGGCCTATTCTACTCAGACCTGTGGTATTTCTACACTATGAACTATGGCTTGATTAGATCTTTATTGAAGTACAATAACATTCTAACTTCAGGTAGAATAAAGCTCAGAAACTGGGTCTTTTTGTGGCTCAGACCAGAGACAAATCCCCTAGCACATAAGTTATATTTTTGAAGCTATCTTGAAGCAAGCTAGTGGCATACTTTGGAGGATTATTGGAGGCAACCTTGTAATTATTTTTGGATTCAATCTTGGAAGCAATTTTCAAGTATTGTTGAATAAATTTTGGAGCATTGAAGATTTTTTAAGACACTCTTTATAAAGTCTTGTTGAATACTTTATTGGAAAATTCTTAGAACATATTTCATGTAGCAAACTTGGAGCATCGAAGTGAAGCATCCCAATATTGATGTTGACTTTGGTTCGTTGATACATTTTTTGGAGTGAACACTGCAACAATCATTGAAGACTTTTGAGGTATTCCTTGTGAAGTTATGAAGAGCCTTGGGGACTCCTTCAATGAATATTGAGGCCTTACTAAATTGAACTAGAAATTGAAGCATATTGGAAACTTCCTTGAAAGTTGTTGAAGCATTGTTGGAGATGTTCTTGGATGAATTGTTGAATACCTGGAGACAATTATTGTTAAAGTAGACTTTTTGAGTTGACCACCCTTGTCTACACTTGGAGCATCATTGAGTACAATCTTGGAACATTCTTGAAGAACACCCTGAAGTATATTATAAGCCGTCTATAAGCATTTTTTGGAGACATCTTGCAACTATATCAAAGTTATATTATGGAGGTGTTCTGAAGGCATATTGAAGTACCCTACGAAATTATCTTGCAAACATATTGAATTAGACCTTGGAGTATCATTTTAGAGTTCCATTGTTGCATATATGAAGTTGATATGGAAGACGTGTTGAAGTTGATTGTGAAGATCCCTTGGAGACATTCTTGAATCCTTTTTTCGGAGATATCTTTTAGGACTTGTTGAAGAAGATATTGGAATTCTTGAAGCAACATTGAAGCAACCTTGAAGGATTGACGTAGATTAAGAGGGTTGGAGTCCTGACACAAGGTTGGAGCCTTGTGGAAAACCATGTTAGAGCCTGAATTTGTTGAGAGAATTGGAGTCCTTAAATAAAACAAGTTGGAGATTGGATTTGTTGTATGGGTTGGAGACTGATTTGTAATTGAGAATTGGATTCTTCATCTAAGGTTGGAGCCCTGAAGGAGTTATAGGTTTATTAGTGTACAAATTGAAACTTGTGTTTTTATCAGAGGATTGGAGTCCTCATCATTCTTATTGATAAAATTATTCATTTGTTTTACACCTTATGTTTTTCTTTAATTAATGGTATTAACTGGAAAAAATTAACAATTGAAAGAAAAAAAAGTGATTCACCCCCCTCCCAGTATTTCCAACAAGGTCTACGAGTGGCTTGGATCTTATATGCAATGTATCTAGTTTACCAATACTAGCCTTTGCTTATCAGATTTTAGTATTTGGATATGGATGGAAGTTATGATCATTTTTTTCTACTTCTTGGTAAGTTGTCACCTTTATCTACATTTCTCTATGAATAATTTGCAATTATTAGGTTCGTTCATTGTTTCAATTTTGGAGAGTCACTCCCTATTTCATCCTTTAGAGATTATGTTTCTTTGATTGATGTTTTTTTTTGTTATATGTTGGAGATTGTGCTATCTCAAGTTATGCCTCTCACAATCTCAGTCAGTTTTTGTATTGAATTATATTTTGGATAAGAAATGTGTTTGATCTATCTTTTGGGTGTGTTGACAGGCGTGAAATGCACCACCAATTGTAGGGGATATCCATGGTACGAAGTCCCAACTATAATTCAAATCATTTAGAATATAAGTTCCATTCAGTATGTTGTTCTGTTTGCCATATCATGTGTATATGTGAGAATTAGAGTTAGACGGATTTCAACAAGGAAAGGGAAAATCAAATAAGAATCCCAAGGTGATGCAAGTTATAAGGGTTTGTGGAAATACTTTAAACAAAAGATACACATAATATAATAACATACTAGTAATTGAACATGAATATCAAAGAAAGAGTGATAGTAATATTTAGTTAAGATACATGAATAAGAAAGTAAGACTACCTACCAATTGTAAAGTAATTTTGATCTGTATTAGAAAATTTGAAGGTTTGAAGAAATTTGTAAGTTAAATTTTATGCAATTAGGCAAGTTGCAATAACACATAAATTAAGTGTTTAAACACAATTTTGAAGCATAAAAACAAAGACAATAATACCATAACAGTAACAAAAGACAACAAAATGATGAAGGAGTTCACCCCTCTTGGGCTACATCTCTTGGTCCAATTTCTAATGTTGGGCCTCTTTCATTATGTGCTAAAGATTTTAAGTGCTTATAATGCAAAAATAATGTCTCGAATGGCTCCAGAATAGTCAAAAACCCCTATATAGGCTTTTTTCTGAGTTCAAATTAGCTAAAACTGAAGAATTTATGCTCTGGTGAAGTTTTGCCGCTAACTGATCTACAAACTGCGCTCTCCTGCTAACCATCCTACAAATTCCACTATTTTCGACATCGCATGACAACAAATTCGGCCTGGGCCAGATTGGGTGTAATTTTTTGCCTACTTTAAATGCCCACTGACCCCTGTAAGTGGATAATATGGGGCCACGTTGCTAGGCCTATGTCGTAGGATTCAGGCCGGTTCAAAACTACGTCAACGGTTTTAACCGTGCTCTCCAAATGTGGTTGTGTTATGTTCGAACCGGGGTCAAGTTTGAATTATGCGCCAATACCATAACTCCATATTGATTGTGGTTGCATGATGGTTGTGTTTCGTAACTAGAGTTTGATTCAAATTTATGTGCCCAAAGCTTTAACTCTAACTTGCTCTGTTTACTGTGATTGGATTGTGGTATGGTTTCCATAACCACTGGAGGTTCCAACAGTGTAATGAAACGTGGTTGCAATGGTATATATCGTGGCTCGTGCTAGGGTTAACCTTGCGCCTTTGGCGCCCAATGCTTTCGGTCTCATGGATATGGGTGACCGAGGGCCAGGGGTTAACCCCAACCCTGTCCCCCAACCATTCAACACTTAAAATTTATATAGAAATGCACCACTATGGTTATTAAGTAACAATAGTGGCATGGTAGTAGGATGATGTGTTGCCACCCTGTAGGTCTTGTGTTCGAATATCCCGTAGGAAGTTTGACCCAAACCATAATTTTGTCACACATTTGGGAAGCCACGTGGCAGCCATCCATTATCCCATGTGGCATCCATTCATTGGACCATGTAATAAAACCATTAACTAATCAAAATGTAGCAACAACGAACCAATATGACGAGGACACTTGGAAGACTATCATTGGCTTTTCAAACAAAGTCTCCCTACCGAGTAAGCATACGAACTGCACAGTTAGTGTACCTGCAACCCAACCGCAAAAAATTTAGTTGTTTAAGAAAATTATTAGAATGCGATATAGGGAGAATACGATATTGGTTTTGAGCGATTCAAGTAGTGTTGGATTCAGGGCGACAAGCTCTACGCTTTGGCACTAGTTTCGAGCACTTTTGAACACTTTGAATTTTGAGCACTTTATTGATCCCCTAGATCATTCCTCCCCACTGGAAGCTTGTGGACCTCCAAAAGATCATTTTCAGTCAACAAAAAGATGAGGGTACAATTCCCTCACCCTTACAATCTCAATCCATTTGGATTTGCTTGGATTTGTCCCTTCTAGCCCCACACGAAGGTACTCCACGTTCCCTCATTTTGAAGTCCTTGTTTTCCTGTCAAGGATGGTGTCTTGCTGCAATTCCTCAAGATATTCAAGAGAGAAATTTTCAATTGAAGGAATTTGAATGTTCTCTCCTTGAACTTCAATAAAATTAGGCTCATACAATATCAACATTAACAACTGCATAGATTTGCATATGTGAAGGAAAATCTAAACTGAAGGCATTATTACCAATCTTTTCTAAAATCTTGAATGGACCATATCAGATTGGTTTCAATTTTTTACCTTCTCCTTGGATTCTTTCATTGCTAATATGAGGCCAAACTTCATCTCCCACTTGGAAACTGTGATCAACACGATGCTTATCATGTTTGGTTTTGCACTTGTCTTGACTATTTTCCAACTATTCTTGAACTTTTTGATGCACCAATTGAAATTGTTCAATGAATCTTTTGGCCTTATCTATGTCACTATGTCCATCAATAGCAACACATTTCCCAAAGATAAAATCTAAATGAGATTTTGGTAAGTATTCCAATCATGCCCCAAATGGTGATGTTTAAGTCGATGAATTCTCGGCTCGACTGTAAGCATGTTGAATATAATGAAAATGTGCATCCCACAACTCAGGATGCTTGCTGTAATAACCATGAAGAATATGTATCACCATTCTATTTACCAATTCCATTTGGCCATCTATTTGCGGATGGAATGTTGTGCTCTTTTTCAATTTGGTTTCCATGAGTCCCCGCAAGCTTGGCCAAAATTTCCCGAAAAGCGAGAATCTCGATCATTAACAATGGATGTGGGCAACCAAAAATGTACCCATACATTCTGAAAGAACAACTGTGAAGTATGTTCAGCTGCAACCTGCTTCTTACAAGGCATCAAAATACATATTTTGTTGAACTTGGCCACAACTACATAAAGATAATCATGGCCTCTCCTAGACATATGTAGACCTCCTACAAAATCCATAGAAACACTTTCCCATGGACGGGAAGGTACAAGAAGTGGAGTATACAATCCCAACTTTCTGTTAGGCTTATTGACAACACATAAATAACATCCTTCGTGACACACTTTCAAGCATATGAGGCTAGTAGTAATACCTCTGTAATTGTGCCAATGTATTACCTACACCAAAATTACCAACAATAAGAGAAGTATGTGCTCCCCTTATGATGTTGACTCTTTCTCCCCGTGGAATACATAGCTTGCCAAGATGATACAACAAGTTATCATGCACATCATAATCTAATTCCTCTACTTGGTTACCTTGACACAAAGTCGCATATACATCCTTAAAATCATTATCTAAAGCATATTGCTCAACATAGCTCTCATGCATGATAGAATTATGCTTAAGAATAATGGATGCACTAACAATTGGCCTAGAAAGCATATCGGAAACCTTGTTATAGATACCTATATTATACCTTATCAGAAAGTGGAATTGTTGTAATAAACCCATCCATCTGAATTGCCTCACTTGTTGTAGCTTTGTTTATGATTGCAAGTATTGCAATGGTTCATGATCATTGTGAATGATATTTTCCTTACACATCAAGTAATGTTTCCACTTTTTCACACTTTGCACCAATGCATACAATTATTTGTTAGATGTAGGATAGTTAATCAGTGCACCATTAAAATTTTCAGAATGAAAACATATGGCTTACCATGTTGCATCAAGACTGTGCTCATGGCATAGTCACTTGCATCAGTTTGTATCTCAAATGATTGTCTCAAGTCTGGAAGTGCAAGTACAGGTGTTGAACTGATTCTCTCTTTCAATGCATCAAAATCTTTTTGTTGTTTTCCTCCCCACTGAAAAACATGCTTCACACGTGTTTATTCATTTAATGGAACTGTAATGGAAGAAACATTAGAAATGGAATTTCTCCAATATTGGGTTGCTCCCAAGAAAATTCTAACCTCTGTCACAGTCTTGGGCTTTGGCCAATTCAAAATGACTTCGACCCTTGAGGGATCTATCTTCAACTCACCCCTCCAACAATATGACCCAAGTAGACTAAAGAAGTTTTCCCATCTTCACATTTTGACATATTTAAAAACAACATTTCCTTCTTTAAGACAATGTCTAATACTTGCTTGACATGCATGACATGTTCTTCACGAGACATGCTGAAAATCAATATGTCATCTAAGTATACTATCACAAAATCATCAGAAAAGACCTTAAAAAATCATTATAACCCGCATTAATGTAGCTGGAGCATTACAAATCCCAAAGGGCATAACCAACCACTCAAAGAAGCCTTGTCTTGATTTTAAGGTTGTCTTCCAAATGTCTCCTTTGGCAATCCCAATCTGATGATATCCACTCCTCAAGTCCATCTTAGTGAAATAAACAACATATTTCAATTGATCAAGTAAATCATCAATTCCATGAAGAGGGTTACGGTTCTTTACCTTAATTTTTTTCAATGCTCTGAATTCCACACATATGTGCCATGTACCATCCTTCTTTGGCACTAAAATAATATGTGACCTGCATGGCGACGTGCTTGGTTGGATGATCCCTTTATTAAGAAACTCTTGGATTTGTTTCTTGATTTCTGCATTTTCCATCACCGACATCCTGGACATGCCAATGTTTGGAAGAGGACAATATTGCTACAATTGGATCTCATGCTGGATTCCTCTTTTAGGAGGCAATCCTTTAGGCTACTGAAACATCTCATCATAGGTATTAGCAACCTCAAACAAATCAGATTTTAACTTTGTATCACAACCTTGGAATACTTCATTCTCAACATCATTCTTGGGTTTGATCATCAAAAGTTCAAAATTCTTTCTAGAATTAACAAGCCTATTCATTTGTCCAACTTTCACAAGAGATAGATTTAGTTTCTTGTGATGTGATCTAACAATGTACTCAATACCATCTTTAAACAAATGATACTTGTTCTCATGGCGATGAAAGTTGGATTTCCTACCATAAAGATATGAACTTCACAAAACAATACCACATATGTCTAATGAACTACATCAACTTCTACCTCATCAATGAAGTTTGCACTGATGGCGAATTTCAATTTTCATTTTCTAGTCACTTGCAATTTTGCATTGTCACACACCAAACCTAAAGGATAAGGTTTAGGAAGAGGAACGATTTCCAAATTAAATTTCTTGACAATGTTTTCTGAAATGAGGTTTTCTTGTGATTCACTATCAAATAGAGTGTCTATTTTGTTATGTTTTGAGATAACTCTAACATGGAAAAGCTCTATTCTTTCCTTTTCATTTTGAGTTTCATTGAGGTTACTAAAAGAACTAGTACTTGCAATAGAGTCCTTACCTTTCAATCCCATGGTTGTGATCTTTGTTTCGTCTCTCGAATCAGATCCTAAATCATGTTGTGTAGTTGCAGCAGTATTTTTCTTTCCTTTGTTGTTAAAATTTTTGGGTCTCATCTCTGGATGAATTTTCCAATAATGATCTTCATTATGGCCTTCTTTTGAACAATGTTTGCATGTGAGTTTTTCTCCCTCTTTCTTGATGGAAGCATTATTTTTCCCTTTTCCTTTGAATGTTCCCTTTCCTTTGTCTGCACTCTTGAATGGATTTTTTCTGCCCTCTTGCTTCTATATGTGTTTCATGTACATAGACTTCATCTAAATTTGTAGGGTTAAACATGATAATTGTGTGTCTCAAGTAGCTATGTAAACCTCTAGTGTATTTGAGTAAATTGTCTTGTGAGGATAAATCTACACCCAAAAATAATGCTCTCCTTCTAAACTCTTGGGTATAAATTTGCACACTTTGACCCTTTTCTTGCCTAAAGTTTTGTAAATCCATTATAGCTTTTTGCATGTATGCTAAAGGATAAAAATGTCTTCTTAATGCAGCCACAAAATCATTCCAAGAAGTTATGATCTTACTTGTTTTCTTCAAATCCTCTTGAGTTTTGACTTCCCACCAGATGAGTGTTGCATTGTCCAACCTTAACGAAGAAAGTTGAATCTTGGTCTCATCATCTTCGATCCTTTGTATCCTGCAATACACTTCAAGCTAACGAACCCATTTATCTAATTTCTTAGCATTTATCTATCCATTATATATATGCAATTCAAACTTTATGTCAAGGTTTAGTAATGGAGTTTTACCATGTCCCTTTGGAGAATGTGGAGGTGTTTATGAAGGGGTTGATGTAGAAGAATATAATGGTGAATATGAAGGGAAGAGAAAGGTGGAGGTAGAGGTGGTTTGTCACCATTTCCTCCATTCCCTTTTTGAGGTTTCTCTCCATTTCCTCCATTTCCCTTTAGAGGATTTTAGCTCTCACCAGACAACCTTGAGTTCCTTTCCTCATAAAGAACTTTCACCATATCAGTCATTTCAAAGAATTATTTTATGAAAGCCTTCTCATCCTCAGTCATATTTTTAGGCTCTCCTTCATGTCCCATGACTGGTGATGCCTTTGGTGACACTTGAGGTGAAACTCATGGTGAAGATTCTGGAAAATGTGCTCTCATTGAACTAGCTTGAGGACTTGTTCCCACAAGCTTTCCTTCTCCTATTTTGAGCTTTAACATTGTAAGCATCATAAAACACTTGCAATAGAATTAAACCTTCAATACAACCAAAGAACCAAAAGCTCTGATACCAAACTGATATGTATTTGAAAAATTGAAGGTTTGATGAAATTTGCAAGTTAAAATTTTATTTTATTTTATTTATTTATTATTTATTATTTATTATTATTATTATTATTATTGTTTTAAATGCAATTAGGATGTTTAAACTCAGTTTTGCAGCATAAAAACAAAGACAATAATACTATAACAGTAACACAAGATAACAAAATGATGAAGGAGTTCACCACTCCTCGGCTACATCTCCTCGTCGAGATTTCAATGTTGGGCCTCTTTTATTATGAGCTCAAATATAGGTTTACATTGATTTGCAGCGCTCAAAATGGAAAAAAAATAATGTCTCTAATGGATCCAGAACAGTTAAAAATCCCTAGATGGGCTTTTTTCTGAGCTCAATTTGGCTAAAAACTGAAGAAGTTATTTTCTGGAGAAGTTTTGTTGCTAACTGATCTACAAACTGCACTCTTCTGTTAACCATCCTACAATTTTCGCCATTTTCGGCACTGCAGAGCGACAAATTCGCTCCACGCCAGTGAGATTCACATCGGATTGGGTGAAAATCGTTGCCTACTTTAAATGCCCACATACCCCTATGAGCGGATAATATGGGGCCACGTGGCTAGGCCCCCGTCGTAGGATTCAGACCGATTCAAAACTACACCAACGATTTTAACCGCGCTCTGCAATTGTGGTTGTGTTATGTTCGAACCGGGGATAGATTTTAATTTCGCGCCAATACCATAACTCCACATTCACTGTGGTTGAACGATGGTCGTATTTCATTACTAGAGTTTGATTCAAATTTCTGTGCCCAAATCTCTATCTCTAACCCGTTTCGTTTATTGTGGTTGCATTGTGGTATGGTTTCTGTAACCGCCGGAGGTTCCAACTGTGTATGAACCGTTGTTGCAATGTTATATACCTTGGCTTGGGCTGGGGATAACCCTGCGCCCTTGACGCCCAACGCCTGTGGTCTCGTGGGTATGGGTGACCGAGGGCCATGGGTTAACCTCGGCCCCATCCCCCAACCACTCAACACTTAAACTTTATATAACAATGTGCCACTATGGTTATTAAGTAACACTGATGGCATGGAGGTAGGACACCATGTTGCCACCCCGGAGGTCTTGTATTTGAATCTCTCAGAGGCAGTTCTCCCAAAACCATAATTTTGTCACACAGTTGGGAGGCCACGTGGCGGCCATCCATTGGCCCACATGGCCTCCATTCATTGGACCATGTAATAAAACCATTAACCAATCAGAATGAAACAACAACGATCCAAGACGACGAGGACACTTGCCATCCTATCATTGGCTCTTCAAACAAAGTCGACCTTCCTAGTCACCCTACCCATTCAACATACAAACTGCACAATCAACGTACATGCAACCCAACTGCAAAATTTTTAGTTTTTTAGGAAAAATATCAGAATGCGATATTGGGAGCATTAGATATCGGTTTTGAGTGATTCAAGTTGCGTTGGATTCAGGGCAACGAGATCTACATTTTGGCACTAGTTTCAATCACTTTTGAGCACTTTTAATATTGATCACTTTATTGATCCCCTGTATCAAGTTTGCAATTAATAAATAGAGTGAAAGAATGTACAAATAAACAAACAATTCCAATTATTATTGCAATTAGTGAATTATTCATAAACCATAAACACATAAATTGCAATCACATACCATTGGACAATAATGAGAATAGTCTCATAACCTTCAACAATTTGTGAGAGGAATGCTTTCCCTAGCCCAAAAGATCTTCTCAATATTAATGCCAAAATATCCCATTCACAGTTACACAAAGTATCCACGAGACAAATAGTGAGAATGCACAACTATCAGTTGATTTCCACTAGGAATATACAAGATTTCCTTTTCTAACTCTCAAAGGAGTCCAAAACTAAAAGTCTCTTCTGACTATCCATGAGGGTATATTTATACAAAGTTAGGTGACTCTTCACTTTCCATGAATTTTAAACTTCCCTCATGAATTTCCAATTTCCTCCCCATATCTAATTTTTATTTGACTTTTAATTCTAATTTAACAATATTTACATATTACATGAGAGTTCAAAATAATAAAAATAAAATAACGCTCTTCAAGGCACTAATCTCATAATAGCTAAGGGTGAGGCTTCAACTTGCAGGTCTTGAGTTAGGTGAGTGTTCCACACTTTATAATCAACCATAATGAATCTGAATTTGTTGGATATCAAACTTTCGAATATGATTTCACATTCAAGAGCATCAGGTATCATTATTCTCATATTTGTTTGTGCTCGGGCGAAAAGTGTTGAGAGAAATGTGTGCAAATTTGTTGGTTCCACCATGTGTTTTGCAATGGCTTCTCTTGTAGGATGTAAATCCTTCTAAGCGACAACCTCCTTTTTTGCATCCATCATCTTCTGGATCTATTTCCAGATTTCATGTTCTAGTCTTGAAATTCCTCGTGCTCTGATGGGAGCTATTTTGTGAAATCTAATAAGGGCTTCCAACATGCTATGAAGATGTCGAGAAGTACTCAATGTTCTAGCCACATATTTTTCCAATTTTTCTGGGAATTGTATGGATGTCCTAATCTTTGCTTTGCCTCATTTTTTACCCATTCTATCCTTTCTAGGTAAGCCAACTAGTGCATCGGGATACTTTATGCCCCATTCATACATGATGTATATTGCAATCAAGGTTATTTTTTACAACGCACCTTTTCCCTTGATCTCATTTTGGATATATGTTAACAAGGAAGTTGGTTTTTGAAGAAAAATCATTTCCTTATACAATTGTTTCATAGCGTCTTCCAACAATCTCGTCTCTTTCAATGCAGCTATCTGAAAATACTCTTTGTGAGAACTTAAGGCTATCAAGGCTTGGATTTCTTTGTGAAGCTTTGCATTCTCTTGTTGTGAATTGGTCAGATTCTTTTCCAATTATTTCACTTTGTTCAATAGATGTTCAATGTTCTTCTTGTTGAAATGTGTAACTAGGTTCTATATTTATAATGTCTAATGTAATCATGATTTTATTTGATGTAAGGAGAAAAAGATATATTATTATTATTATTATTATTTAGGAAGACTTTCATGCTCAATATAGTTGTATTTATAGGTCAAGCACCCATTGAGTGCTTCTATGATATTTTCATAAAGTCTAGGAGTCTAAAAGTCATTGTAATATTGTTTCATGTAAGATAACTATCATAAGTCAAAAGATTTCATAGGAATCCCTTCAAGGCAAGTCAACCTTGCCATCAACAAATCAACCTACAAAGATACAAGTCAACCTCATGAAATGGATATTAGAACTATCTATAAAGGGGAACTTAAGCTCACTTGAGCATCATAAAATAAGTTCGACATAACACAAGAAAGACAAGAAAAGAATAGGAGAACATGAAGGAAGGAAGAGAAATCATTTAAGGAATTTTTTGGGCCACCTTCTCACACATGCGAATAATCTATGACATATTCTACAATAGTAAGATAAAAAAAATGCAGTCACGATAGAAGGCTGAAACGAGGTGTCAAAAGGATCAAGTCTACAAGTCGAAATCCTAAGGAGAAAGAACAAATTTGAGCAAAGGAGAGAGAATATAAAAATTACCGAAAATTTGTCACACGTGCAAAGTTGCAGTAATTGTAGGAGGCCAAAAATTACAGGTATAGGAGGCCGAAAGTTGCAACCAAAAGTGTAGGTATGAATATGGGAAGTTGGGGTAGTTTTGGAGAAATTCAACTTGGGTTGACTTAGTGAAGAAGCAAGTTCATCAAGAAAAGGTTTGAATTGGTCTTGGAGGAGTCTTGTTCAAGGGTCTTAGGTCTTGGAATTCATCATTTGGAGATTCTATAAGAAGAGAATAATTCTTTCCGGTTTTCCTCTCAAGAGGATAGGTTTTGACCCTAGCTACCAACCTATATTTTGTGTCCTCTTATCTCATTTATCTTCATTGTTTGATAGTTTTTTAACGATAAAATAACACTGTAATAATCAAGATAAGAAGAAGTTAACTAAAAATATATCAAGTTAAGTAAAGGAACATGAAAATCAATTTTCAAAGTAAGAGAAATCACCCAATCTAGCTCCCCTAGATTTCTCAACACTTCTCCATTGCAACAAAGAATGTAGATCTAGTGGAAGTTATTTACATGGGTTTTTGCATAGTATCTATCACTCTATCTCTCTCAGTGGTAACCAAGATTGGTTTGGTTGGTTCCGAAGCTAAGTACTTCCTCCTTTCCTGAGAAATTATATTTAAGCCACAACTAAATGTGAAACTTGAAAGATCTAGCACTTGGCTTTCTTCTTCATCCAAATTTCCCATCTCTCCAAAGGGAAAATGTCCTCCGGTGAGTGGCGTAGAGGGCTCAACATCCATGGGAGGAAATATGGTTTGTGCTTCCTTAGAGCTTGATCTTTTTGTCTAGCCTATTCTTGTTTTTGTTTGTCAACCTATTTTTACAATCCTTTCCTCTTCAAGCTCCTTAGTTTCTTCATCTTGCTTTCTCTTCTCTTCCTCTTGATTTCTCTTTGTTTATTCCATATTTTTGTTTTCCTCTTCATGTTTTCATCTATCCTTTTCTTGTTATTTGTTTCTTTCTTCTCGCTTATTATTTGCCTCCTCTTGCTTCTTGGCTTCTTGCTCAACCTTTATCTTTTTATGTATTTCTTTCTTTGTTGCCTCTTTCTCCATTCCTCTCTTATGAGTAGATTTTTAATCCTAAGCATCTTTGTTATTAGAGGATTGCCCATTTTTGGGTGTGTATGGAATGCCTAACATTATAAAAATTCTTGACCTTTTCTTATTCTTATTCAATGTTGGGTGTGTATGGCCATCTATGTTTTATCTACTTACAATGACTTGCAACAATACCCCTAGAATTGTATATATTAAAGCTTATCTCACAAAACTTAAATCTTTCCAAATCAATTACTTTTTCCTCTTCTTCTTTGAAAATTTGAACATAATATGCGCCCAAAAATATTGGAAAGACGGGCCATGGTGCCTTCTTTACATGTTATCCCTGTTGTAACTTGGTAGGCTACTTCCTATAGGATCATTTTATTTGTAACAAATAAATAAAGTCAGTGAGGTGGCCTACAAGCTCCAAATACCCTGATATATGTTGCATTTGCTAGTGTGAACCAATCAGTAATATCTTGTAGTGTTTCCCTTTTGCTGTCTGATATACATGAAGAATCCAAGTCGAAGAAGAGTAGGTGATATAAGGGTGAAATTAAATCCTTAGTGATTTGGTGATACATACCCTTGTAGCTAGTGTCCCAAAGATTCTGCAATAAATGTGGACTGAAAGTATGTCTGGGGTAATGGTCTATCTCCATCATAATGATTCAAACTTATAGCTTGCACTTATGGCATCTAACATATATGATGTCGTGTAAATGTAGGTTGTTATCCTATTGGTTGACCTTGAGCTTGCTTTACATTTTTCGAGATGGAAGCTGATAAAAAAGTTTCCCAATTAAATATGATTCCCTCCTTAGTACATGTGTATATCATTGGTATCCAATTTTCTTTGAAAAAATTTGCACCCTACCTACCATACAACCTACAACACATTGTTGATACCATTTCAACAATCTCGTCGTCTTTTATACCCATCATATCTGGAGGGGAATTTATTCGGGTCTTGCCACCAAGTCTTTAGGACATATTTTTGGCGAGGGAAATATTGTTATACTACTTAACTGTAAGTTCCACCTAATAGCCTAGCAGCTTGTAATATTCATTGATGTGGGGATATATGTATGATGCTATAGCTAAACCATTGTTATCCCTTATGGTCATATATGTTGTGTTGATGCACTTTATTATCCATTCAATAGTCTTAACACATGGAAGGATGATAGGGTGCGCTATTATTTTGTGCAACCAAGAGCTCTTTGCATTTCGGTATAGTTCATTGTCTTCTTAATCCTCTGATACTTATTTGCGAGAAAATGATTGAAAATTCCAGACTAGGTCATTGGTATCAATTTATCAATATAGCAATTTATATTTGCATAGACTAGAGCTGATATTATAGAACTTTTTTCTACTACTTCACCACCTTTAATAATCTCTTTTCTTGGCCTTTTCTTCGTGGGTAGAGCCATATGTACCATTGACGAGGAAATGTTGAGGCACTCCAAATATATAGTACCTAACATCTCAAAAATATTCATGATGAAAACTGATGCTAAGAAAAACTAAGTTAATTAAGTGTGTTTCACAAATTAAACAAGTTAGTGCACTATTGCACAAGGGGAGGTCTTACATTATTAAAGGAAAATGCACTATGGTATAGAGATGTGGTTGAGGGCGGAATATTAACACTATTGTGATGTTGGAGTCAATTTCCTAAGTAAGAGTTTAGCACCACAGTGCGGGGAAGGAATTCATGATGTGCAACAATGCAAGGTAAAGGTATATAGTGGTGGTGCAAAGAGCAATATTAGGTCAAAGGTTTGAGAGTGCCATTTCACAAAGAGTGAATAGTTATCTAATGGGATATTTCACACCCCAGTGAAAATTATTACGAGGGAATTCATCTGAGCTCACATTTTTCTACAAGGACAAAGTAGAGAGGAGCATCGTTGCATGAAGAGAGAAATCATCTTGCACTATGAAAATTCATAAAATGGCTAAGTGCAGAGCAATGGAAATTCAAAGGGAAATGAAGGTTGCAAAGAAGTAATGAATAAGGTTTATAAAAATAAAAGGGCATGAGGAATATCAATAGACAGGAAGTCAAGAAGTTGCATGAGGAAAAACAATAAATAACATGGAACATATAGGTGAGTGTAGGAACCTACCTACCAACTAGCGTGACGATTCGAATCTTGGTTGTGATGCAGTGATCAACAACAAAGGGACACACTTCTAGGCTTTAATGCATCGATAAGATGAGAGATTTAGCGACAAAGTAGAAGGATACAAATGACTTGGGGGTGTGATATTTTATAGTTTTCTCATGCATGAGAGTAGTTCAACTCATTAAATGCTCAATCACTATAAATTTTGTGCATGGATTTAAGGTGGTGTGCTAAAGGGATGTTTTGCATTGTACCACACTAATAATCAGTGTAGCATTGTGCTAAGGAGCAAGATCACATTGAGTTATTGGCTAATATTGTACTACAACAAGGGCTTAGGTGCATTGAATTTCTCTTCACAAGATGTGTAGATGCAATCATTTAACTTAAATTACTCAGGGGGATAGGGATGTTCATCAATTTAAAACAAAAGTACAGGGACTCCAAAAGAAAATGTCTAAAATTTGGGGTTGTTTTAGCTGCTACAACAAGGTGGTATGCCATTTCATGTTCTTCCTTGTATGGGTCCTTAGATAGTCCAACCTTTAACCCCTTGTCATTAGTTTCACGTCCCCTATTTAAAATTATTCTAATTAGCGTTCTCTATGACCATCATGAGCTAATCTCATTTTTACATTGGGTTTTTAAGAGCCCTGTTATTGGACTTAAGGCCTAGTAGTGTAGATCATTTTGAATGTTTCAATTTGCATTGGGAATTGGTTTGTTGCATTTTTCAAATGGATTACAAGGAACTTCATGAGATAAGGAATGTGATAAGGAAAACATTTAGGGGAATCAAAGCTCAATTCTCATAGCCACAATGGAAATCCATGGATAGGAAAACAATGTTAATTTGCAAATAACAACTATTATGAGAATCCTAATGCAACAAAAACATCATATCAATATTTTAGAGGCATAAAGTAACATGATTTGAAACATGGTAGTTAATTTTACCAAAGGTGAGTACTCTAGAGCTTATAATCAAGTGCAACATGTAAAATCAAAGTATAGACCAAGGAAGGAAGATGCACTACATCAAATCCATGAGAAATTGGAATTGGCCAAGTGGGATTTATATTCAATCAAAGAAGCAGTGGATGAATTCACTAACCATCATGTCTTTTATTAAATTTATATGTATTAGAAAGTACTTAGGTTTTTAGGTTTTATATTTATAATATGCACCACTAGGCTCTTTTAGAATTCTTGTATATGGATCTTGTTATGATGTACAATTATATGTTGGAAGTTAGCTCTATTTTGGATTTTGTTTTAAATGTTTTCAGAGGGACTTTGAATTTTTCTTGCTACAAGCTATATTGTAGCTTTTATTTAATATAAAATCTTCAAGTTATGGTTAAAATAAGAATAGATCATGTATAGGAATTGAAACCCACAAAAATTTCTTTACATGATTACGAGTTCTTCATATATTTAGGCATTTATATTTCTTTACATTAATAGATCTTGATTTCATTAGTTATGATGGAGGAAGCTTAGGAATGTTACTCTATCATGACACAAGGTGGATATGTAATTCAAGCTACAAACATGGGACATGGTAAATTTCCTTGTGAACTCCTTGAATTTGGGTTTATGGGAATGCATTTTACTCCCTCTTGTTGTTTTGTGTTGTTTTTCTTGTGCTTTTTTTTCTTGTACTTCACACAAGAATTCTAGCCTTCTTGTTTTCCTGGCGTCCAATATTTGTTGCTCAAATAAATACTTTATACCACTATGGTATATCCTCAATTCAAAATGATTTCCTATTAAATAATGCCTCTGCATCTTCACCCATGAACCATGGTAGCAAGATAGAAGTCATGTGTAGCATATTTCATTTTATGCCTTTTCAGTTTCCTAGGCTCATAATAAAATACATGCCCTTTTTCAGTGAGGTCTCCACTGATTCCTCTTTACATACATCATTTGACACCTCAAAATATTCATTTGGATTTGAAATATTCAAAATGGGTGCACTAGTTAGCAATTCCTTTAATAGATAAAAGCTTTTTTCACGCTCTGAAGTTTGATCAAAGTTAATTCCTACCTTTTTCAAATAAGTGATGTGGTGATAAATATTGGAGAATCCCCTTATGAATCTCCTATAATATCCAACAATCCCCATGAATGGCCTTACCTCCATATTCCTTGGGGTTGGCCATCCTCTAATGGATTCAATTTTCGCTAGAACCATCATTATCCATTCATATAAAAATATGTGTCCCAAGTAATGGATCTTCCTTTGATAAACCAAACACTTGCTCATCATTTCATACAACATATGATCTATTGGCTCTTGTAGCCTCAATTTTAAATGTGTTTCATGCTCTTCTTTGAGTTGGAACAGATAAGTATGTCATCCAAGAACACAGTGACAAAATTATCTATGTATTGTTTGAATATGTAATTCATCGATAATATAAGGGTAGCTAGTGCATTTGTTAATCCAAATTGCCCCACTACAAACTCATAGTTCCCATATTTGTTCTAAAAATTACCTTGTAGGTTTCTTCATTCTCGATTCTTACCTAATGATAATGTAATCTCAGAAATATCTTTAAAAATGGTTTTTCTCCTCTTAGCAAATAAAAGAGGCCATTATTTAAGGGTAGAGGGTATTTATTATTCATATTAGCATTATTTGGTTGTCTCAAATGAACACATAGCCTTAGGTTCCTATTCTCATTTTTCACAAAAAGTATATTTGATCCCCAAAGTGAAACACTGGGGCATATGTAATATGAATCAACAATTCTTTTGGTTACATTTATAATTCGTTTAACTCTATTAGTCTCATTCTTTAAGGACTCTTACATATTGGGGTAGCTATAATCATTAGATTAATAGAGAAATATATCTCTCCCTTTCATAGAAAACCTAGTATCTCCCCGAATACATTCTCAAATTCTTCCAATATGTGAAAGTCCTAAATATTGAACTCTTAGTCTTGGTTGGCTCATCCACATGGGCTGCAAACAATTGGCATCCAATCCTGAAATATCTCCTTAGTTGTAAGTGTAACAACCCTGGTGAAAATTCCATGTAGTAATGTTAAAAATAATAACCACGGTTGATGGAACACTTATTCCAAGATGAATGTTGGGAAAAACATCCTAGTGGGTGTTAGTTTAGTTTGTTATGGCTAAGGAAATTGAAAAGGCAAAGGAAAAGGCTTTAGAAAGGAAAAATGGCATATTTGGCACATTTATTTATGAAAATAATGCAAAATAGGGGAAAAGGGAGATGGAAGGTCAGAGGTTGCATGTGAGGAGGAAAATGAAGGAAAACAATGGAAAATGAAGAAAAAAGAAGCCTCTTCTATAAAAATTCTTTTGAGGATCAGTTGGTAACTTTTGTCAGTGCATTTTTGGAGTTATCTCATTATTCTCTCTCTCTCTCACTCACTTTTGAACACTTAGATTTTCTTGGAGCACTTTGGAATTGGAGCAAGAAAGAAAAGAAAGCAGGAAGAAGGAGGAAGCATGAAAGGAGGAGGAAGAATCAAGTAGCTATAGCAGGATTATTTGCAGGTATTGATTGGCATGTATGATTTCATTTCTATATATGGCATGCATGGTATTGCATGTGGTTCTTTTATGCCTTGGCATGGGTTTTTTCCAGGTGTGATAATGTTTTCAACCTAGCCTTTCAATTTCCGGATAGCCATGGTGTGTGGAGTTCTCAAGTTTGGTTTAGTTGGATTTTCAAATGGATTTGAAGGTGAGTGAGGTAGATCTATGAATGTTATGATATAGAAATGGTTCATGTGTTGCCTCGATTTAGGGCCTAGTAATCTAGGTTTGGATTGTAGTAAATAATGAGTGGTGGTTTTCTCTCCATTCAGGCATAAGAATCGCAGGTTTGGGATATATGGTAAAGACTGGAGAGTATGTCTCGGTTTAGGGCCTTGTGACCCCTGATTCAGACTGTGGGTTGCAGTAATTCCTAATAGACTAGGAGACATGGAAATTCCTCACTGTTTAGGCAAAGAGAATCCGATGATATCCATGCTTGTGTTGGCCTAGTGATTGGGTGTGGATCACGATAAAGCCTGATTTCTATTTGATGAGGTTGAGGTGGCTTAGCCTCGGGATGCCCTGGTTGGTTCTTTCGGTTTGAGTCCCACATTCATGCTTGGAATATGGCATGGGGGTGATTGGCAGAAGAGATATTTGACTCAGCCAATCCATGGTCGGGTGGAACGTGGAAGTCCCATCTCTGGTTGGTTTTTACATTTAGTAATGAAGAGCTCATTCCTTTGATGTTTGGTATGCAAATGTACTAGTTATTATTTGGATTCTTTTGTTGTTGTATCCATGGTATTTGTGTTGTTAGTAAGTTGGTTATAAGCATGTATTTTACCAATGATAATGTATGGCTCTAACCACATTTTTACTTGTAAATGAATGCACACTATATCTATGGTCAAATAGATTGTATTACAACTAATGATGTAAGGGAGAAATGCTTCTTAGCAATTCTTAGATAAGTATGAGGCCCCTATGCTTTGTTATGTTGTTTATACTTATATATTTCATGTTTGTGACATGTTTGACAAAAGGATTGTCATGGCTAGGAGGGGTCCGGATGAGTTCTTAGTGATGTGATTGTTTCCATATCATTTTCTTGTTGTTATTTATTATCTCTGAACTTTTCATGAAGTTCTGGGCAAAGCACTGGGTTCTGGGTCTAAAAAGGTGGCTCAAATTCCGGGGACACTAGCACAGAACTAAGTATTTAGGGCCCTGGACACTGGCATGCAGTGTTATGCCTGCGGCTATAGCCTGCTAGATGCTGGCTTGTAAGCTTGTACCTACGTTTATGGCTCAAATAGGTCAAAAGGTTAGTGTCACCTAGGGGTAAGAGGCCTTGATGGCTAGGTTAGTTCCTGGGGGTGTCATTAATGATGTATAAGGTTTGTATGTTGTGTTTTCGTAGGTTCCACTTCGTTAAGGCCACCTAAGAGGTTGAATCTCATTATAATAGCCTCTCGTCACATGTTTACCCTAGTTGGTCGGTTACTTGGGTATATGTGGGAGGAGGGTGTTACAGAGTGGTATCAGAGCATGGTTCAACCCTTGAACTGGATGGGCGGTGTGTTGGTCATGATTTTCTATTGGTTCATATGTGTTTTTCATACTCATGGTGTATGTGATTGTTGCATCCATGTTGTTTTGACCATGGTGGCAGTGGTGTCACCATGGAAGGACTGATGGTGTTATTGTCAACATGTTGTCATGTGTATATGATTGATTATGTGTTGTTCATGCTTGTGTATTGTGTGTGGACACTTGCTTACACGTTGCTACATGTTTTATATGCATTGCTTGTTTATGCTAGGTTACATATCGGTCATGCTTGTGTAGTTTCTGTGCATGCTTACTTGCGATATGCTATATGTTGAACATGCATTAGTCGTTTATGTTTGGTTGTACATGTCAAGTGGGTGCATATGGTCAATTTTGCATTGGTATTGTTGAGTTTGTCATGCATTAGGTCATGGTGTGGTCATGCATTTGATGACTAGAATCCAACTAGAATGATGTTTATGCTCTAGTATACCATGTGTTATGAGTTTATATACTGTTATGATTATATATACACATGTATTACGCTGATTGGTTGATCTTGCAAGATGTATCCTCCAAAAATTACATTGAGGTAAGTTGGTTTAGTTTGATTTGGTTTAGCTGACATATTTCACCTTGCAGGAAAAGAGATAAAATATGAATAGCAAGATGGTAAACTACAAGGACTCTCCCTATGATTCATACGAGCAGCATGGTGGGAACTCTTCTGACTTGGAAGACACATTTATAATCCTAAAGGAAGAAATAAGGAGTTGCAAGGTAGATAATGAAAAACTCATACAAGCACAAGAGAAGCAAACAGAGGTGAATGCGATACTTCTTTAGAGCTTATCAGATTTGTAGAAACAAGGATCACTTCAGATCAGTTATGGACATGAGGAAAAAACTAATGGGGTATATGGCAGTAGGTATCCTAGTAGACATAGATCCAATAGAGTAGATATAATGAGAGATGGAAGGTGGTTGGACACTCCGAATAGGAGGGGTGATGAGTACATGTACCATTCTAGTTCTTGTTCAGATAGACACAATGATCACCATTAGTATAATACTTATAGGAGGAATGACAGGGGATGGTTTCCAAATGAATTTAAGAAAGCAAAGCCACCTACTTTTGATGGGGACTTGAAGAAACCAAAAGAGGCAGAAGCTTGGATACTTGGGATGAATAAGTTCTTTGAGTTGCATGAGTACTCAGATAACATGAAGGCCAATATTGCTATCTTTGGCCTTTGAGGTAAAGTAGACATCTGGTGGAAAGATGTGAAGCGGGTTAGACACATTAGGACATATTACTTGAGTTGGCATGAGTTTAAAAGACTTTTCAGGAAGAAATAATTTTCAGAGAGGTACTACGATTGTAGGGCCAAAGAATTATAGGAAATAAAGATGGGATCAATGACTGATG
This sequence comes from Pinus albicaulis, assembly GCA_034641835.2. Lineage (NCBI taxonomy): Eukaryota > Viridiplantae > Streptophyta > Pinopsida > Pinales > Pinaceae > Pinus > Pinus albicaulis. Next base: position 925,139,057 of record CM076575.1, on the reverse strand, counting down.
AAGGGTACAAGACAAATTTCTTGGAGCTATTGAGGTATGTACTGTATATTGAGGATGAGAAGGATAAAGTTCAACGATTTTTCAGTGGTTGTCCATTAGAATTCAAAGATTAGATTTAGCGTGATGAGCCTTAGACACTTGAGGAAGTCATTGGAAAGCCAAAGCATTTCTATGAATAGTCAAAGAACAAGAATGAGTCCCAGCAAGGATGGAAAGGGAAGGAAAAAGGTAAAGTTAAATGGAAACCGAAAATAGAAAGACCTTATAATGCAAAAGAGAAAGAAAATATGGCATCGTAAAAGAATTTTAATGTAGTTGGACATGGTCATAGGCCACAATAACACCATAGATCACAAAATCAACATCGAGGTAATGGTATGGGACGATTGGAGTGTTGGACATGAAGTGAGGAGCATCTTAAGAGAGATTGTCCATGAAATCAGGGTGGTAGGCCTCAAATATATAGTGCACAAGAGGCATAGACTGTTGGGGATGTTGGGAAGAACATTCCTCGTATTTATGCAGTTGTGGACAACAAGCATTCATACCACTAAGATTCTATCATTGAGATGGATGGTAAGATTTGTGATCAAGTTATTTCTATTTTGATTGACCCTTGATCTAATTATAGCTATGTTAGTCCTGAATTGGTGGATAAGTGTGGTTTGAGTAAGGAAATGCATGCAGAATCTTGGTTAGTGCTGTTGGCCACAAGTACGAAGAAAAAAGTTCACCATTGGGTAAGATCTTGTGCATTTGAGTTAAATGGTATGCCTACAACAAGACACTTAAACATATTCCCATCGGGATCATACAATATTATATTGGGTATGGATTGGTTATACCTTCACAGGACCAAGGTATATTTCTATGAAAAAACCATTGAGTTCTTGGATGACAATGGGGAACCAAGAGTCTTACAGGAAAAGAAGAAAGCCACATCAGTTGGGATGGTGACATCCATGCAGGCTAAGCGCAGTTGCAGGAAAGGGTGTGTGCTATTTGCAGTTCATATATCTAGTGACAATGTTAAGGAAGTTAAGGATGCAGATGTTGTGAGTAGGTATCTAGTTTTGCAGCAGTTTCAGGATGTGTTTCTAGCGAATATTTCAGAGTTGGCACTGCACAGGGAGGTAGAATTTTCTATTGAGTTGGTACCAGGGGAAGCTCCAACATCAAAGGCACCTTACATGATGAGCACACATGAGTTGCTAGAGTTAAAATTGCAGCTGAAAGAGATGCTAGAAAAGAGACACATTAAGCCAAGTGTATCACCATGGGGTGCACCAGTGTTGTTCTTAAAGAAGAAGGATGACACTCTCATATTGTGCATTGACTACAGGCATTTGAACAAAGTGATCACAAGAAAATGTAACCATTACCGAGGATAGATGATTTTTTTTTATTAGCTGAAGGGAAAATAAATGTTCTCTAAGGCTGACTTGATATCAGGATATCATCAGGTACGCATCAAAGAGTGGGACATCCACAAGATCGCATTCAGGACTAGGTACGAGCATTATGTGTTTGTTGTAGTTCCATTCAGTTTGACTAATGCCCCATCTGCATTTATATGTTTGATGAACAATGTGTCGCATCCTTATTTGGATAATTTTGTTATTGTGTTCATTGATGACATATTGGTATATTCTAAAAATCAGGAAGAGCATGTTGAGCATTTGGAATAAATGTTTAGGTTGTTGAGAGAGAATAAGTTATATGCTAATATCAACAAATGTAGTTTCTTCCAGACTAAGGTATATTAATTGGGACATGTTGTCTCCAAGGAGGGCATCGCAGTAGATCCAGAAAAGATAAGGACCATCATGGAGTGGGTAGCTCCTACGAATGTAGATGAGGGGAGATCATTCATGGGATTGGCAGGTTATTACAGGAAGTTCATCAGGAACTTCTCACATATTTCTTATCCTATTACATCATTAAAGAGGAAAGGTAAGAAGTTTGATTGGACATAGGAGTGTGAGGCTAGTTTTGAGAAGCTTAAGCAGTTGTTGACACATGCTCCAGTTTTAAAGATTGCAGATCCAGATAAGGAGTTTGTAGTATGTATACATGCTTGCAAGAGAGGAATTGGTGGGGTCCTTATGTAATATGGACATGTGGTATGCTATGAGTCATGAAAATCGAATGAGCACGAGAAAAATTACCCGACACATGATATCAAACTAGCAGTGATCATTCATGCACAGAATATGTGGAGGCATTATCTTCTTGGAAGGAGGTTTGTACTGATTAGTGACCACATTGGGTTGAGGTACTTGTTTGACCAACCGAATTTGAATGACAGACAGGCTAGATGGTTGGGCACGATTAGTGAGTTTGACTTCGAGATCAGGTACATCAAGGGAAAGAACAAAATGGTGGTAGATGCTCTCAGGAGGCAGGTACATGTAAATCACATGGCTGATATGAGCTCCTATGGGATAGACTTACAAGATAGGATCTTACAGGCAGGTCATCATGATCATAGGTATATGGAGATTGTGCATAGGTTGCAGCAAAGTACAAGTACATATACATGTGTTGGTACAGGTACATGTACATGTGTTGGTACAAGTACAGGTACACGTGTTGGTACAGGTACATGTATAGGTGGTGGTACAAGTACAAGTACACGTGTATAGGATTTTGAATATCATCTCACACCAGATGACCTGGTCATATTTAGAGATATGATATATGTGTCAGATATCAGTGAGCTCAGAAGGTGATCTTGATGGATTTTCATGCGAAACAATTTTCAGGTCACCCAAGCTGCTAGAATACATCGACTGTAGTGAAGAGATTCTATTATTGGTCGAACCTAAAAAAGGATGTGGTGGAATTCATAGCTAGGTGTTTGGACTGTCAGATGGTTAAGGAAAAG